>JAQGDQ010000366.1:124536-219536 GCA_030141605.1 Tubiluchus corallicola
AACCTTGTAGCATAGGCAATGAAAATAGCTGTACAATCGTGTAGAATTAACCTTGTAGCATAGGTAAATGAACATAGCTGTACAATCATGAGAATTAACCTTGTAGCATAGGTAAATGAACATAGCTGTACAATCCTGTAGAATTAACCTTGTAGCATAGGCAATGAAAATAGCTATACAATCGTGAGAGTTAACCTTGTAACATAGGCAATGAAAATAGCTGTACAATCGTGTAGAATTAACCTTGTAGCATAGGTAAATGAACATAGCTGTACAATCATGAGAATTAACCTTGTAGCATAGGCAATGAAAATAGCTGTACAACCATGTAGAATTAACCTTGTAGCATAGGTAAATGAACATAGCTGTACAATCATGAGAATTAACCTTGTAGCATAGGCAATGAAAATAGCTGTACAACCATGTAGAATTAACCTTGTAGCATAGGTAAATGAACATAGCTGTACAATCATGAGAATTAACCTTGTAGCATAGGTAATGAACATAGCTGTACAATCGTGAGAATTAACCTTGTAGCATAGGTAAATGAACATAGCTGTACAATCCTGTAGAATTAACCTTGTAGCATAGGCAATGAATATAGCTGTACAATCGTGTAGAATTAACCTTGTAGCATAGGTAATGAAAATAGCTGTACAATCGTGTAGAATTAACCTTGTAGCATAGGTAATGAACATAGCTGTACAATCGTGTAGAATTAACCTTGTAGCATAGTTAATGAAAATAGCTGTACAATCGTGTAGAATTAACCTTGTAGCATAGTTAATGAACATAGCTGTACAATCATGTAGAATTAACCTTGTAGCATAGGTAATGAAAATAGCTGTACAATCATGTAGAATTAACCTTGTAGCATAGGCAATGAAAATAGCTTTACAATTGTGTAGAATTAACCTTTTAGCATAGGTAATGAAAATAACTGTACAATCGTATAGAATTAACCTTGTAACATAGGTAATGAACATAGCTGTACAATCGTATAGAATTAACCTTGTCGCATAGGCAATGAACATAGCTATACAATCGTATAGAATTAACCTTGTAACATAGGTAATGAAAATAGCTATATAATCGTGTAGAATTAACCTTGTAGCATAGTTAATGAACATAGCTGTACAATCGTATAGAATTAACCTTGTAGCATAATTAATGAACATAGCTGTACAATCGTATAGAATTAACCTTGTAGCATAGGTAATGAAATATCCAACTCGAATATGTTATTTTTGCAAATGCTAGACGTAAACTGTTTGTGCGCTAATGATAGTTGTAAAAAAACTTGTGTAATATTTCACTCAGCAGGAAGCCAAAGCTTAGCTAGAACAATAGGTTGCCATGGTGCTTGTGACACGCAGCCGCTAGGTTCATTGTCCTGCTGTAGCTTCTAAAATCATACTGTCGGAATTGTTAAAGTTGGCGTTACTATGGCGACTGAGCCGTTTTTATCTGTCATCTAGGGGCTAATTTAAAAAACAGTGCAAGTGTGTAATTACGTACATTTTGCCATTTGTTTGTTAGTTTCGGCACTAGCGCCTGCATCTCAGAGCTGTGTTGCACGAAAAAAGCGTCACATCTCAGTTCAGTTGTGATGTAACACACATTTGTGGCAAAGTCGCATGATGATGCAGCACCAAGTTTCGAATTTAAATTTTCAATACTAATTTGTCCAATTTTTGAGTATCTGTCAATGTTGTGCAGTAGCATTGTATTTCAAAAAAACTTTTTCACAAACACATACAACGCGCTCGTGGAATGAATGTTTTTGCCATTAAAAATCGTGTCCGATTCCGACGTCATCACTTACTGTGCTCGCTTGCCACTAATTAAGTTTTTAATTAAGCTATTACTTAATTATCAGACACACTTTAGCATTGTTGAGGGTGTTAAAATGTATGTTTTGTTACATTTTTCAAAATATTTTTCAAAATGGAGCAGGTTGTAAAAAACATACCGTTTTCCTTTAATCCGCGAGTAAATATTTATTTGTTTTAGTTTAAAGAAATCAACCATGCACACAGTGTGTTGACCGACTCCACAAGAAAAGAGATCTACGATGAGTACGGCTCTCTAGGCTTATACGTCGCCGAGCAATTTGGAGAAGAAAATGTCCACGCCTACTTTATGTTGAATAGTAAATGGGTGAAGGTAATTTGCATACTAATTTGCAATTTACGTAAGTGTTTTATCTTAAAAATTGTCTCGTGTTGGACTCAAATGGTCTATGGCTATGTATTTCTGATACTTTTTTTGTAAAATCTTGAATCAGGTGTGAATTTATGCTATGGAAAGATGAACTAATTCAATATTACAGATACGATTATTATTAATATATTTATATATAAAGTCTATCATAGATCTAGGCCCACTTAAAGCCGTATGGGTTGCATTTTTTCCCAAAAATATTGTGTGTTCAGAGTGCGAGTGTGGGTCTCATTGTGCTTGACGAGGAGTTTTCTCGCAATGAATTGCAGGGACGAAAGGTGCCGGGGTTTAGCGACTCAACGTGAAGAAATTCTCAATCTCTTTATAAAATGTGTGTTCTTTCATGTTTATATAAAGCATGAATTTTGTAACACACCACAAGCAGTTAATGAGCCATTATTGGAAATATATGTAATCAACAATAATCACGTAGGCACCAGCGCAGATTATTGAAGTCGTGCTATGCTAACCCTTAAACTAGGTAATAGTGTTACTAATACACTACAAGTAATTGTAGTTGTGTTTCGTATACAGTAGTCGCCACTTAATAGACTCACAGTTAATAGAGTCAATCTATTAATTGATGAATAAATGCCTGGAACGAGTCGCTTCTATTCAAATATACATAAAAACTATCAGTAATTGACTCAAATAACTTCGCTTAATTGACTCAATATTTTCACGTACTTTAAATAAGAGATTTGTATGTGTTCAAACAGCCTTTCCTACTTCTATGTCATCTTGACTTCCCTTTTGTGCATTATATATGTGGAAACAATCATGTTAAGTACCGTTTTGTTTGTAAGTAGGTACGTTTATCATGCGCTAACACGTTAGCCTAGCGGTTTTGCTTTGAATCTGTTACCCGGTCACCCACTGCAATTTACCTCGTTACCCAAAGAATTTCTGGAAGCTAAACATTTAATCACTTGCCTAGCGGTTTCCTTTTGATGCTCTAGTTTCAGATCACGCTTTCAAGCTTAATGAGTTAATAGTCAAAGATGCAGGTAGAGTAATTAGTGGGTATTCCTTGTGACTTACAAGAGTAAACATCATACAGCAAATAAGGGCATAGAGTTAAGAAGTTTAAAAAATGGAGCATAAGCGTAAGAGACTTGTGTGATTTAGAAAAGTATACTCTTTAATTTATTGTTAACTCACTTATATAAATTAACATTTTAAAATATTTTTTTCGAATTTTTAACTGCACAAAGGCATTACTTCGTTTCTAAAATTGATTAAAAGCCTTTGCAGTGCATAGTAAGCTGATGACTCACACTTCTATAGCAGTAATACTACACCCATCAGCTAATAGGTTCAATTGCTTAATTGGGTCAAAGCACTTCGGTCCCAAAGTGAGTCTATTAAGCCGCGCCTACTGTATAAGCAAACATTAATCCATAATAGAGATTGGCAAGATTGAGCAATAAACGTAGGGTAATACGGTTTGAAATGATGTTGAACAGCGTACTTGGAACAATGTGCAACTGTTTGGAGTGATGTTGAGCAGCGTACTTGGAACAATGTGCAACTGTTTGGAGTGATGTTGAGCAGCGTACTTGGAACAATGTGCAACTGTTTGGAGTGATGTTGAGCAGTGTACTTGGAACAATGTGCAACTGTTTGGAGTGATGTTGAGCAGTGTACTTGGAACAATGTGCGATTGTTTGGAGTGATGTTGAGCAGTGTACTTGGAACAATGTGCGATTGTTTGGAGTGATGTTGAGCAGCGTACTTGGAACAATGCACGATTGTTTGGAGTGATGTTGAGTAGTGTACTTGGAACAATGTGCGATTGTTTGGAGTGATGTTGAGTAGTGTACTTGGAACAATGTGCGATTGTTTGGAGTGATGTTGAGCAGTGTACTTGGAACAATGTGCGATTGTTTGGAGTGATGTTGAGTAGTGTACTTGGAACAATGTGCGATTGTTTGGAGTGATGTTGAGCAGTGTACTTGGAACAATGCACGATTGTTTGGAGTGATGTTGAGCAGTGTGCTTGGAACAATGCACGATTGTTTGGAGTGATGTTGAGCAGTGTACTTGGAACAATGTGCAACTGTTTGGAGTGATGTTGAGCAGCGTACTTGGAACAATGTGCAACTGTTTGGAGTGATGTTGAGCAGTGTACTTGGAACAATGCACGATTGTTTGGAGTGATGTTGAGCAGCGTACTTGGAACAATGTGCAACTGTTTGGAGCGATGTTGAGCAGCGTACTTGGAACAATGTGCGATTGTTTGGAGTGATGTTGAGCAGCGTACTTGGAACAATGCACGATTCTTTGGAGTGATGTTGAGCAGTGTACTTGGAACAATGCGCGATTGTTTGGAGTGATGTTGAGCAGTGTACTTGGAACAATGCACGATTGTTTGGAGTGATGTTGAGCAGTGTGCTTGGAACAATGCACGATTGTTTGGAGTGATGTTGAGCAGTGTACTTGGAACAATGTGCAACTGTTTGGAGTGATGTTGAGCAGTGTACTTGGAACAATGTGCGATTGTTTGGAGTGATGTTGAGCAGTGTACTTGGAACAATGTGCGATTGTTTGGAGTGATGTTGAGCAGCGTACTTGGAACAATGTGCAACTGTTTGGAGCGATGTTGAGCAGCGTACTTGGAACAATGTGCGATTGTTTGGAGTGATGTTGAGCAGTGTACTTGGAACAATGCGCGATTGTTTGGAGTGATGTTGAGCAGTGTACTTGGAACAATGCACGATTGTTTGGAGTGATGTTGAGCAGTGTACTTGGAACAATGCGCGATTGTTTGGAGTGATGTTGAGCAGTGTACTTGGAACAATGCACGATTGTTTGGAGTGATGTTGAGCAGTGTGCTTGGAACAATGCACGATTGTTTGGAGTGATGTTGAGCAGTGTACTTGGAACAATGTGCAACTGTTTGGAGCGATGTTGAGCAGTGTACTTGGAACAATGCACGATTGTTTGGAGTGATGTTGAGCAGTGTACTTGGAACAATGTGCGATTGTTAGGAGTGATGTTGAGCAGTGTACTTGGAACATTGCACGATTGTTTGGAGTGATGTTGAGCAGCGTACTTGGAACAATGTGCGATTGTTTGGAGTGATGTTGAGCAGCGTACTTGGAACAATGCACGATTGTTTGGAGTGATGTTGAGCAGTGTACTTGGAACAATGCGCGATTGTTTGGAGTGATGTTGAGCAGTGTACTTGGAACAATGCACGATTGTTTGGAGTGATGTTGAGCAGTGTGCTTGGAACAATGCACGATTGTTTGGAGTGATGTTGAGCAGTGTACTTGGAACAATGTGCGATTGTTTGGAGTGATGTTGAGCAATGTACTTGGAACAATGCACGCTTGTTTGGAGTGATGTTGAGCAATGTACTTGGAACAATGCACGATTGTTTGGAGTGATGTTGAGCAGCGTACTTGGAACAATGCACGATTGTTTGGAGTGATGTTGAGCAGTGTATTTGTAACAATGCACGCTTGTTTGGAGTGATGTTGAGCAGCGTACTTGGAACAATGCACGATTGTTTGGAGTGATGTTGAGCAGTGTATTTGTAACAATGCACGATTGTTTGAAATGATATTGAACAGCGTACTTGGAACAATGGACGATTGTTTGGAGTGATGTTGAGCAATGTACTTGGAACAATGCACGATTGTTTGGAGCGATGTTGAGCAGTGTGCTTGGAACAATGCACGATTGTTTGGAGTGATGTTGAGCAGTGTACTTGGAACAATGCACGATTGTTTGGAGTGATGTTGAGCAGTGTACTTGGAACAATGCGTGATTGTTTGGAGTGATGTTGAGCAATGTACTTGGAACATTGCACGATTGTTTGGAGTGATGTTGAGCAGCGTACTTGGAACAATGCACGCTTGTTTGGAGTGATGTTGAGCAGTGTACTTGGAACATTGCACGATTGTTTGGAGTGATGTTGAGCAGCGTACTTGGAACAATGCACGCTTGTTTGGAGTGATGTTGAGCAGCGTACTTGGAACAATGTGCGATTGTTTGGCTCATGCATTTGCTTTTATCATTTTCAGGCATTGTTCGTATTCTGTGGAATAATAACGGGTTGTTACTGTTGCTGTTGCTGCTGCTGTTGTTGCAACTTCTGTTTCGGAAAATACAAGCCCAAACATCCGGAAGACACCGGGGATTATTGCAACCTAAACGTAAGTACATGATTTCTATTCAACTATGAACTTACATGTTCAGATTTACTTTTATTTATTCATCCATTTAGCACAATATAAAAATAAAAGTTATAAAAATACAAATTAACAATGCATTACAGTGCTATGAGCGCAGCAGAAGAAATTAACTTATGAGCTACACTCAACATGGATAAGACTTAATTAATGATATAAACAACAACAAAAGAAAAATACGTTAAGTGGAGCGGAGCAAAGAGATGCGAGAAAACGATAAAGAAGATGTTGATGATGATGATGATGACAACAATGGTGATTTAGATTTATTCATCCATTTAGCACGATACAAAAATAAAAGTTATAAAATTAACAGTGCTATGAGCGCAGCAGAAGAAATTACCTTACGAGCTTTGCTCAACGTGGATAAGACTAAATTACTGATATAAACAACAACAATAACAACAACAAAAAAATACGTTAAATGGAGCGAAGCAAACATGCGAGAAAATGATAATGATGACAACGATGGTAGATTAATGCTGATGACAATGGTGATGGTGATGACAATGATAATGAATTGATGCTAATGGTTATAATGCACCAGGTTCGATGATATAAACCAAGTTAGGTATTCTTGCAGTGTTACAAATATTGTGTTCAAATATTGAACTATATAGAAGTATAAAAATGTGTTATTTTCAAGACTAACGCATTTTTTCATCTGCAAATCACACCGTCAAGTTTTTGTGTTCTTAGTACAGCAGTGACTTGTACTTTGGAGTAATTTGAGCTAACCCGTGACACCATTGCAATAATCAATCGCGTTGGATTTGTGCAAAACAAATAGCGGCGCCACTATTCCGTTTCGTTCGTTTGCTGAATGAGTGTGTAGCATATTTCTACTCTGTTGTCTCGGAAGATAAGAAAGCGTGTCGAATAAACAACCTGGATTTCGAAGAGGAGCGTCCCTTACGACAGGGGTGTGCAAAATGTGGCCCGCGAAGAGATTTGTCAAGCTAATGAAAGTGCGGTCCGGGAGATTAATTGAGTGTATCCAGCTGAAGTCCGTGCCACGATCCCAAAGATAGTGCGGGTAGTTTTTTCTTACTAGATCTGATGCCATTAACCCTTACAAGACGGTTGTAGCTTAATGTCACTGTACTACACAGACTGTGTGATACACATTACTAATATGCATTGTAATGAAATTACCACTATCTGTCCTGAAAGTAGAAATATATGGTTTGTAATATAAATTTTAATAAACTTCTAAAATAGTTTCTTGAGTATAGTAGCAATGATGTACGCAGGTCGGATGCAAAAAAATCGTTATTAGGCCTTTCTGTACTTGGCTCCTTGATCAAACTGCCTGTGGCCCGCAGGAATTGCGGGAAAGTTTAATGTGGCCCGGCTAGTCAGATAATTTGCACACCCCTGCCTTACGAGATCAGCAAATGCTACTTCGTATGGCCGTGGTCATATGCAGTATGTGGTGCTACTTTCGACTGTTTTGGTTTTCTTTTGGTAAATTTTTTTAGAGAAATTCAAATGTACCAAATTTAATTTCTCTGTCAAATTTTCCTCGCTTCCAAAGTATTATCCTCTTTGTTGCTTTGTTTATCGAATTTCCATCAATGTAAAAATGAGCAAGGTATACAACTGTTTGGGCTTTCAAAACCAAATTTGAAGCTCGATTAAATTTTGCTCTTTCTTTGCTCTTTCATCAATGTAAAAATGAGCAAGGTATACAACTGTTTGGGCTTTCAAAACCAAATGTGAAGCTCGATTAAATTTTGCTCTTTCTTTGCTCTTTGTTTGCCAAAACATATCATTCCATCTAAACATAAGAAATTATTGACAAAAAGTAACAAATAAACAAATAACAAAAAAATAACAATAGCCAAAAGTCAATTTTACATAATTAAGAGTTCTGCACTGTACTGTCGTATTAATCAATACCTAGCTGTTATTTTAAAGTAAATTTAAATTTTATAAAGTAATTAGAGGATATACATACATTATTAGCCCCAAATCATGAGCAATTGTAACAGATAACGACAATATCTTATCAACGTATCATGACACGTCTTCACTTCACGGTAGGCCTCTGACCCAGATCAAATTGATCACGTGATTAGGACAAAAAATCACCACAAGGTGGCCAAAGCCAACAACAAGCGAAGGCCGCAAAGCACGCCGATGCAAGATTTCCAGTACAACAACTGAGTGCTGTACGTCGCTTATGAAGAAATTAGTCCAGAATGTGAAGCATCGGTTTGCTTGCACACGTTTGTGAAATGTGCAAACTTAAATAAGAAACTACGCTTACAACGATACCATTCCATTTGTTCCTTTAAGTCACTGAACAATTTTTCTGAAATAGTGCCCTATTGTGACGTCACAATATTAAACAACCGGCACACACCACCCACGCCAGATGAAATCAATCGGACCACAAGACATCACCCTCACCATGCCACAAAACAACAACAACATTTTTCACAGTGTTAAAACTGGGTGAAATGGCATACACTAATAAAGCCATCCATTGGTGATCAATAATGCACGAACATTGTACATAGTCTTTTCTGACTGCTTCTCAAATGATGGCAATAGGCTTGTTCAGTCTAGCTGTCAACAGTACACATTAATGGTTGTCATACAATCCATATTTTTACGAAAATTAAGTATGCATTGTTTGCCTCTCAATGAGTAAAGTGAGGCAAAGAATGAATGTAAGCAGAAGGTCCCTAGTTCAAATCCAGATCGCATCCCAAATTTTTCAAACTATTGTTGTTTAATTAATTTTGTTTTGCGACATCATTAATAGTAACCTTGACATTAAGATTATAAGAGTTAATTAATCTTGAAGAATACTTGTTGAAATGGAATAATTTTACTAAAGCACATATTGAATTATCCTGCATGGGATGTCTCTTCTAAAATGTCAGAAACATTTACTAAATAAACTAGGTTTCTCTAATAATCGTAATGATAATTAATGCACGAACAAAACACTTAGTCGCGTTAACCATTTACATTGTTAACAATGAGAAAGCTAAAATGTCAGTGACTGACCTTCAGTTCTTACAAGTAACTATTATTCACTAACTGCAGTTCGTCAGAAATACAACAAACTGTTAGAATGCCATGTACAGTTGCTTTGTATTTTTAATGAACTCAAGTTAGTGAATAATAGTTATTTGTAAGAACTGAATGGCTGTTGTTGACATATTAACGTTCTTTTCAACAAACCATTCTGGACCATTGTTAACCAAAATCTTGTCATTTTCTGCCGTTCGAAGTTTCGCCGTTAACCAGGCGGTGCGTTCAGACTCACAGAGAGACTCGCTAAGTAATTTGCAAGCTTGTTCAGACTAGCAAAACTTGCAGAAGTTACTCTTTGACAGTAAGCGTGATATGACACTCACTTCTCTACTCACTGCAAGAAACTGGACAAATAACTCGCCAATGTGTTCACACTAGACAGTAACTCGCAGAAAACGAACTTGCAGCAGTTACTCTTTGACAATAAGCATGAGATGACACTCACTTCTCTACTCACTGCAAGAAACTGGACAAATAACTCGCCAACGTGTTCACACTAGACAGTAACTCGCAGGAAACGGACTTGCAGTAGTTACTCTTTGACAGTAAGCGTTCGATGACACTCACTTCTCTACTCACTGCAAGAAACTGGACAAATAACTCGCCAATGTGTTCACACTAGACAGTAACTCGCAGGAAACGGACTTGCAGTAGTTACTCTTTGACAGTAAGCGTTCGATGACACTCACTTCTCTACTCACTGCAAGAAACTGGACAAATAACTCGCCAATGTGTTCACACTAGACAGTAACTCGCAGGAAACGAACTTGCAGCAGTTACTCTTTGACAGTAAGCGTGCGATGACACTCACTTCTCTACTCACTGCAAGAAACTGGACAAATAACTCGCCAATGTGTTCACACTAGACAGTAACTCGCAGGAAACGAACTTGCAGCAGTTACTCTTTGACAGTAAGCGTGCGATGACACTCACTTCTCTACTCACTGCAAGAAACTGGACAAATAATTCGCCATTGTGTTCACACTAGACAGTAACTCGCAGAAAACGAACTTGCAGCAGTTACTCTTTGACAGTAAGCGTGCAACGACACTCACTTCTCTACTCACTGCAAGAAACTGGACAAATAACTCGCCAATGTGTTCACACTAGACAGTAACTCGCAGGAAACGAACTTGCAGCAGTTACTCTTTGACAGTAAGCATGAGATGACACTCACTTCTCTACTCACTGCAAGAAACTGGACAAATAACTCGCCAATGTGTTCACACTAGACAGTAACTTGCAGGAAACGAACTTGCAGCAGTTACTCTTTGACAGTAAGCGTGCAATGACACTCACTTCTCTACTCACTGCGAGAAACTGGACAAATAACTCACCAATGTGTTCACACTAGACAGTAACTCGCAGGAAACAAACTTGCAGCAGTTACTGTTTGACAGTAAGCATGAGATGACACTCACTTTTCTACTCACTGCAAGAAACTGGACAAATAACTCACCAGTGTGTTCACACTAGACAGTAACTTGCAGGAAACGAACTTGCAGCGGTTACTGTTTGACAGTAAGCGTGAGATGACACTCACTTCTCTACTCGCTGCAAGAAACTGGACAAATAACTCGCCAATGTGTTCACACTAGACATTAACTCGCAGAAAACGAACTTGCAGCAGTTACTCTTTGACAGTAAGCATGAGATGACACTCACTTCTCTACTCACTGCAAAAAACTGGACAAGTAACTCGCCAATGTGTTCACACTATACAGTAACTCACAGGAAACGAACAAGCAGCAGTTGCCAGGTAACTCGCAATAACTCGCTGACAGTAACTCACAAAGCCGTTCACACTTGCAAGTTTGGTGTCAGACAGAAAACTCGCTAGTCTGAACACTACGTAAGTCTCTTTTGTTACTGTTTTAAAAGAAGTCTTGGAAGAAGTTTACAATTCCCCACACAAGTAGCATCTTACCATTGCTTAGTTTACAATTACACAGTAAATTCTCGCCTAACGACGCTAGTACATTCCGGCAAAACATGACGCTAAACGAAATGTTATTAAATGAAGCCGAGACTTCCATAAAATATTTTGGAGTGTGCTCTTGTGTAAAAGAAGACCGGACGATTGTTTAGACTCAATCGCATTTTATTTTATTGTCCAAAATATACATTTTCTTGCCATATGAAAGTTAGCAATTGTTCCTTATATTTGAATAATTAGCTTAGAATGTTAATTAATGGCAACCGAACACAGCTATTGCTTACGTCAGAAACTAACCACAGTTTGTGCAATGGCAGGCGTCTTCCCTTGCGCGTCAAGCATGTTTGCACAAGTGTTACAGTACTGTATAAATGCATGACATCACAGAAAATGGGCTTTACATCATATGACGTCAGAAACTAACACTCCAGTTCATGATCATGCTTATCACGGTACCGCCTTCTGTTTGTCGGCCACGTGAATGTGACAAAAAGGCGCCGCTGCCAATCTTAGTAGATTCACTGAGCCGCGCGTAGCTTCGAAAGTTTAACGAAATTTGAACATCCGAGGTAATTATTATTTAATCTAAGTTTTGATTTAAAATAAACTATTGTAGTTTTCAATATTTTATAGCATTCTTTATTCTGAACTCGTGTTTACACAATCGTCCGGTTTTCTTTTAAACTCGGTCGTTTTGCATGTAATCACTTTTCCTAGACATTTATTTACAAACTCTCATTTTTAAAATATTTTAAAACTTTCGCTTTACGTTTTCACCAGACTTTCACCAAGAAAGCGCAATATCTTACGGGTTGATTCCATCTTATTATTTTTTTGCCTCTCTGTGCACAGAGCGTTTGTCGTAATTTATTTGTCGGGCGGATTACCGTATTTTCCCGTGTATAAGAGACCCTTGTGTATAAGAGACCCCTTCAATTTTTAGGCAAAAATTCTGGAAAAAAGTTTTTTCAGACGGACATTTTTAGAGGGTAGAGTACAACTTTTTTCAACTCAGTGCGGTACTGAAAACAAAATAAAACCAGTTAATGTGTTGTAGAAAAAGAGTACTGGTATATATCAAAGTGCGTACCTGCAAACCTGTAACAGGAAAAGAGAAAACGAGGAGATAATGTCTGTGTCACGATGCTTGTATTGCTTACAACCGCTTCATAGTCGAACGCGACACACAAAACAGTTGTAGAGCACTTATTTCTTTAAAATCATTAGTGTCACAATTTATGCATCTTATTGAAAAGACTTACTCCCATGTATAAGAGACCCCTGATTTTTAAAGTGAAAATTCTGAGCAAAAAAGGGTCTCTTATACACGGGAAAATACGGTAATTTGTTTACTTTGCTCACTTGCTGTTGTTTGTTGTGTTTTATTTTTAATATTCATTGCATGTTTGTGTACTTTATTTTAGCCAGAGAAGTTAGGAGAAGGCAGCTCACAAGGGGGGGACACGGTAATCGTTATAGACCAACCCGCATCTAGTAATAATTACCCGGCTGAGGAAAAGCCAGGCGGCAAATCTCGGGTACGTGTTTTAGCGAGTAAACAAGCAAACGAACGGACAAACAAACAAGCAAGCTGAAAACGAAAGACAAGCAAACAAGCAAGCTGAAAACGAAAGACAAGCAAGCGAACAGAAAAGCAAACAAGAAAGCTGAAAGACGAACAAACATGCAAACAAACAGTAAACAAGGAAGCTGAAAAACGAACAGACAAACAAAGAAGCAAGCTGAAAACGAAAGACAAGCAGACGAACGGACAAACAAACAAGCAAGCTGAAAACGAAAGACAAGCAAGCGAACAGAAAAGCAAACAAGAAAGCTGAAAGACGAACAAACATGCAAACAAACAGTAAACAAGGAAGCTGAAAAACGAACAGACAAACAAAGAAGCAAGCTGAAAACGAAAGACAAGCAGACGAACGGACAAACAAACAAGCAAGCTGAAAACGAAAGACAAGCAAGCGAACAGAAAAGCAAACAAGAAAGCTGAAAGACGAACAAACATGCAAACAAACAGTAAACAAGGAAGCTGAAAAACGAACAGACAAACAAAGAAGCAAGCTGAAAACGAAAGACAAGCAGACGAACGGACAAGCAAACAAGCAAGCTGAAAACGAAAGACAAGCAAGCGAACAGAAAAGCAAACAAGAAAGCTGAAAGACGAACAAACATGCAAACAAACAGTAAACAAGGAAGCTGAAAAATGAACAGACAAACAAAGAAGCAAGCTGAAAACGAAAGACAAGCAGACGAACGGACAAACAAACAAGCAAGCTGAAAACGAAAGACAAGCAAGCGAACAGAAAAGCAAACAAGCAAGTGAACAGACTAGCAAACAAGCAAACAAACGATAAACAAGGAAGCTGAAAACAAAGAGACAAGCAAACAAGCAAGATAAAAAAATTATGGACATACAAACAAATAAACGAACAAGGAAATCGAAAAACAAACAAACAGACTAACAGGCAAATAAATTATGAAGCTGAAATATGAACAAACAAGCAAACAAACAATGAAGCTGCAATATGAACGAAAAAAGAACAAAAAAGTCGAAGAACGAGCAGACAAACAAGCAAATAAACAAAGAAACAAACCAAAAAGAAACGAGCAAACAAACAAAAACAGGCAAACATGCAAAAAAACAATTGTATATTTGGATGATTATGACACATGTTTGACTTTTGTCAGATCATTTACTACTAGACAATCAAATTTGATTAGCTTCCTTCGACAAGTTTGCAAAGTGTAATTGCCTGTCGTTCATTAGAAGCTGAATTTACTCGGGTACAAAGATAAATACATTACACAATATACAAAGTAAAAGTTCCTTTAGCGTCTTCTGATGTAAAAATGAGAAAAACGCAAGAAAAGTTGTTCTCAATCTGTTAGCGATATTTTTTATCATTCGTGCATCGTAATCGTAGCTCTCTAGTTTTGTGCTTAGAACTAGAGAAAAATTAGGTTAAATATTTCACTTTTATAAGACTGCATTGATTAATGTTATCAAGTTTAAGCGAATTCGGTTTTGTAATTGTTGACAGTTATGAACAACAATTATAGCATTGGCGTTGATGCTTTGTTTTGGTAATGAAGTGAAAATTACTGATACATCGTTTTACCGCACGCACAATTCACCTGAAAATTGTTTAGCTGCGCACGAGATTCTCTTTAGCAGATTCCTATTTTCATATAACTTCAATGTGACGCTTTTATTAATAGATGACGCATTTTCTGAGGGTGCATTCTGGCATGCCACTGTCTGTATACGGAAAACAAGAGTTCAGATACAATCGTGGCCAAAAGTTTAAGCCCACCTGTGATTACGATGTGAATTTTGAGCTTTTTTGGTATTTGATATCGTATATTTTCCCTCGTGGTGGACCGATTCGTACACTCGATGGTTCATTAGGAAGGTAATTGAAAATTGCAAATGAATGTTTGTGTTGCGCATGCGCAGGACTCACGAGATGATGACGTCATCGCATCAAGTCGGAGACAAATGCGCACTTGCAGTTGATCACTCATCCTCTTACCTTTCATTAGAATTACCATCCAACATAATCAGACGACTGGGGAGGAAGCTACTGCCGAGAGCGCGTCTAAGACAATTCCCGCAACCGTACCGATGACGTCATCAATGCGATGACCTCTTCATCTCGTAAGTCCTGCGATGCGCAACACAAACGTTGCAATTTTTAATTACCTTCCTAATGAACCATCGAGTGTACGAATCGGTCCACCATGAGGGAAAATGTATGGTATTGAATACCAAAAAAAGCTCAAAATTCACATCGTAATCACAGGTAGGCTTAAACTTTTGGCCACGACTGTATAATTGAAATGTTCACCGTCAATTAAGCAAATTTCCATCTGCAGTGTCTAAGAACAAATGTCAGCTCTGAATTTCTAGCTGAGAACCTTTCTCGTTTGTTAACGTCTTCTGCTTTTGTTCATCATACATCTACTAACAGTCTTCGTTCGTTTGTTACGCTAAGTTTTTCACTTGGTATGTTATCTTTAGCAGTTTTTGGCATTATTTATAGGCACTGATTTTAACTATATGCATGGGCTTATTAAGATTTGATGAAAGTTATCCAAGGCTAATTGATCTATGTCTTTTTTTGTTTATTTTAGTATAAAATCTTTTGTTTAAATCACCCTTACTAACCCTTGAAAAAAAGATGATCATTTTTTGCTTGATTTGCTACATGTTCTTTTGTTTCGCTTCTAACGATGGTGTAACATTGCTTCCGTTAACATGCTTGTATGTCTTACTAATCACTATGGCTGTGTACATCCCACTTTGCTGACACTAACCCGGTCTTTAGAAAGATGCATAATAGAGGGGTTCTAAGCGAAATTACTCGGTTCAGTAAATACACAATAACTGTGCGCCGCCGGACTAAATGAGTCCGTAAAATGTACACAATTTCAAAATCACATTATACATTATGTAGTTTTATAACATCTGCTTCCACATGTAAAAAAATTCACAGAGTTAATATTTTATAAAGAACTTTTTTGTTCAGCTATCGTTCGAACGTAGGAACTGATGTGATGTAGTCCATTCGTGTAAAGATCTTGCAGGCTACAGTCTGTTTGCTGTGGTATCATTGATTATTCACGTTACCTCAGGCATGTTAAGCATTTACTGCATTGTTTAATATTGTACTCGTAAATCATGCTCGTGCTCTCATTTTGCAGGAAGACTTGAGTGACGAAGAAGAAGACGAAGTCGTAACGTCACAGCCGGCAGCACAGTCGCAAGCGGGCGAGTCGGCGGCAACCGAGGCGACGTTACTAAATCAGGACGGAGACAAAGTGCCGAGTTACACTGAAACCGCCGGGGAGCCAAGGGTGTCATGAGTTGCGCATCGTTTACTAGCAGAGTTAGTATTGTTCTGTAGTCGTTTCATTGTACAGTAAGTCCTCGTTTAACGACGCTAATGCCTTCCAGCAAAACGCGACGTTAAGCGAAACGTCGTTAAACGAAACCAATACTTTCTTAGAAAGTAATGTAAAAGAATTGAGATACGTTCCAGAAGCAGAAATCAATGCTGTTTAAATCATATACGTCAAACGTTTTATGAGTTTTATTCATATTTCTACTGATTAATTTCTTTCTGTTTGCTTGAAACCACCTATCTTTCTTATCAATATCTAGCTAGACTTGCTAGTGGTCACTTGAAGTATGAACACAGACAGTTCACGGTTAAACACTGGCTAGTGGTCTCTTGAAGTATGAACATAGACAGTTCACAGTTAAACACAGGCTAGTGGTCTCTTGAAGTATGAACATGGACAGTTCACGGTTAAACACTGGCTAGTGGTCTCTTGAAGTATGAACATAGACAGTTCACAGTTAAACACTGGCTAGTGGTCTCTTGAAGTATGTAGTAGACAGTTCACAGTTAAACACTGGCTAGTGCTAGTGGTCTCTTGAAGTATGAACGTAGACAGTTTACAGTTAAACACTGGCTAGTGGTCTCTTGAAGTATGAACATAGACAGTTCACAGTTAAACACTGGCTAGTGGTCTCTTGAAGTATGAACATAGACAGTTCACAGTTAAACACAGGCTAGTGGTCTCTTGAAGTATGAACATAGACAGTTCACAGTTAAACACTGGCTAGTGCTAGTGGTCTCTTGAAGTATGAACATAGACAGTTCACAGTTAAACACTGGCTAGTGGTCTCTTGAAGTATGAACGCAGACAGTTCACAGTTAAACACTGGCTAGTGGTCTTTTGAAGTATGAACATAGACAGTTCACAGTTAAACACTGGCTAGTGCTAGTGGTCTCTTGAAGTATGAACGCAGACAGTTCACAGTTAAACACTGGCTAGTGGTCTCTTGAAGTATGAACGCAGACAGTTCACAGTTAAACACTGGCTAGTGGTCTCTTGAAGTATGAACATAGACAGTTCACAGTTAAACACAGGCTAGTGGTCTCTTGAAGTATGAACATAGACAGTTCACAGTTAAACACTGGCTAGTGCTAGTGGTCTCTTGAAGTATGAACATAGACAGTTCACAGTTAAACACTGGCTAGTGGTCTCTTGAAGTATGAACATAGACAGTTCACAGTTAAACACTGGCTAGTGGTCTCTTGAAGTATGAACATGGACAGTTCACGGTTAAACACTTGCTAGTGGTCTCTTGAAGTATGTAGTAGACAGTTCACAGTTAAACACTGGCTAGTGGTCTTTTGAAGTATGAACATAGACAGTTCACAGTTAAACACTGGCTAGTGGTCTTTTGAAGTATGAACATAGACAGTTCACAGTTAAACACTGGCTAGTGAAAGCCAGGCCCTGCAGGAAGCGACCTTGAGACAATTTCAGGTAGTAGTAATCTGGTTTCCCTATTTTCTTTTAAAGGAAGACACGATGATTTTTCATACACTGCCTCATTTTCAAGTCAAGATGAAAGTATACATTTTAACCCAATTAATACTGCAAAAACATTTCTGATAATCAAATAATAGATTAATTAACTGCAGGCGAGCCCAACTATTGATGACATCACAAACTCGCTTAATTTTCAGCAGCATAAATATTCCACGAACCTGTTGCTCGTGTTTGTGAAAGTGAAAATTGGAGTACAGTGCTACTTTAAGATATTCAGTGTGTTGTACTAAAACTAGGCAAGTTTTAAGATAAAAATTCAAATTCATCGCTGTGCTCATGCATGAGTTGTCGAACGTGTGTAGTTCATCACAAACTAACACATCTGAGCTGAGAAGTGCTGCACCTGTTTTCTTGCGCAGCGCATTTCCAAAATGCAGGCCGTGGTGCCTGTCTAACCAGCGAATGGCGAAATGCATGTAACAGCGAAGAACTAGTGGTGCGAACGTGAAATTGTGTTTGTGTGGTAATAATTCTTTCACGTAAGTCATTTTTGAAAAAATAGCATGTTTCCTTTAAATATTTTAAAGAGTAGATTGTTTTGACCTGCAGTTTAAGATCGGGTCCAGTATTGCTTTAATTTCGGTCGCTAAGTATAAAGTGTTACCAGTCGGCTAACAATTATTTTTAAGGTAATTATGATGAATTTATATCGAAAAAATAATACGTCATTTCATCTCACCTTTTTACTTATTTTGCAGTCCAAAGACGTATCAGAAGTTACACCGTAAACTCACACAGACCGCACAGCAGAGTAAAAGAAAAACTACGTCACTTTTGGTCGCCCACGAATCGAAAGTCATCCTTTTCAATGTTGCCAAATTCTCCGTTACTGTTACCGTTGTTCACATATGCACACGTCTTGCCAAACTGACGGCCATGTTTAGAATAAGAGTAGGTTACATGCTGTACTTACTTAATGAAGATTTTTCTTCATTTTGGACACGAGTCTATCACTTGATGCATGTGCGAAATCAAAAGGACCCCGTGTATGCTCATTAATTGTCGTATTTATAATTAATAGGCCTAATCTCATTGTTTCAATTATTTCAAATATAAAGGGAGGATTCTTTTCTAGTGTAGTTATTAGGCTTTTTTACTGTATTCTTCTTCTTCTTTTCTTACTTTTACCGTAATTGTACTTTTTTGAATATCGTAGGACTGCAAATGCACTCATATCTTGGTTTCCCGGACAAAAGTGGGTCCGAATTTGCTGATTGTCTGTATTTTCCGATACTAAGCTGATACATTAGGCACCGTGTATTAGGCTCACGGTAATGTAGAATCAATCGTTTAATTGTCTCAAAAACGTCTAGTACGGGCCACTCCTGACTTATGAGACTCACAGTAATGTAGAATCAATCGTCTAATTGTCTCAAAAACGTCTAGTACAGGCCACTCCTGACATATTAGACTCACAGTAATATAGAATCAATCGTCTAATTGTCTCAAAAACGTCTAGTACGGGCCGCTCCTATGCAAAAGTGAATAAAAACTGTCGGCAATTGACTCAAATAATTCTGCATAATTGATTCTATAGTTTTCTGCACATGCTTAAATAAGATACTTTTCTGTACTAATAAGCTCTTGCTATTTTTATGTCGTCTTACTTCGCTTTTGTGCACTAGAATATACGTAGAAACATTCATATTAAGTACAGTTTGTTTGTAAGCAAGGTTTATCGTGTGCTAATAATTGTGCTGGCCTAGCTGTTTTGCCTAGAATCTGTGTGATCTGCTTGTACACTGCACTTAACCTCATTACCTAAGAATTTCTGGAAGCTAAACATTTACAGTGATACGAGTGCGTACTATGCTGTTTTGTCCGTTAATCTGCCGTTAGAACAGTTGTAATCACTTGTGCAGTGGTTTGCTTTTTTAACTCTTGCTGCTTTTCACAGAATGTTTAATCAGTAAACTGTTGCTGCTATGCTAAGGGTGTGGGTACTGTACATTTATCTGCCAGTATTCCTTACATGCGTATAAAAATCATAGCGCAATGGTCAGCTCGCAAAACGACGGACGGCATCCTTAATATGCGGGACTTTAACGGACCAGATTTCTCCGATTCTTCCGATATCCGTAAAAGCGTGCTTCGGCAAGCCGAGATATGAGTGTAGTGCAATTATATACCTGCAACGTTTTTTTAACTTGCCCACAGATGGCAGACAAAAGAAAGTCACTCGGTCGCCATAGCAACGCCAACTTTACTAATGCCCAGTCCACACCATGTAGCTAGAAGCTAAAGCTGAACAATGCACACAGTGGGCTACCTCTCACTAACGCCATGACAACCTATTGTTCCAACTAAACTGGCTTCCTGCTGTTGGCTGTTTGTGTCCAAATATGTAGAACCAACCCGTAAGAAAAGGGCTTCGCTTAATGTGCAAAACAGCTTAAAACCTTTGTTAAATTTACTCAAAATGCACAAAACTCAGAAAAAATCTTGATATAAAAATGTGACCATCACAAAGCTTAACTGTCGCTCTTAAGAGATGCATTGGCTGTTTTTATCTGTAACATGCTTATTCTAAGGAGATTACCACTATTGCTTAAAAACTGAAATTTCTGAATGGTCTGCAAATTAATCGGGCACAGCAATGACTTGTAATTTGTACTATTTACATGTCGCATGTTAAAGGACCTCGTCAGCAAATAGTTTAATTACTATTTATGTTTTTATACTTGCTGTAGTTAGCATGGGTGAGTGTATAACAGGTTTTGTCTCTACAATGTTAACAATTTAGTAATCAGCAGTCATATTCCTTATAAAGGTGCATCTCTTCTGGCCTAGACACCTGTAAGTTGATAGACTATAGTTAATCATTTACGGATCGTAACTCTAAGATTTCCGGTTAACTCTCGGCCTCCGCAAATGGGGTTCAAAAACACCCGAAGCGCGTTCATTTAGCTATGGATATGATTTTGCCCCAAAACCGCCGGTACCTCTCCTTTTCTGTGTTTAAATGATTATCCGTCATTATTACCCTTCATACATAAATGACGAGATTTGATGACAATTACATGAAGAATGACAAATTATGTAGAGAAACTCTAAACCCCTCCTCCAGATGGCGAGCTAAATAGAAGGCAGAAAGTCAACCCTTCTATACATAAACGACAAGATTTGATGACAATTACATAAAGAATAACACATTATATAGTGAAATACGATTTTTTATGTTACAAAAGGACATGTTCACAGCACTGTTAAACAATATGACAGTGACGCTACCAATGTCTTATGTACTGCAGTTCAGTTTGTGCGAAGCTCAATTATTTATTTACAAATTGCCCAGTATATATATTGCATTTTGAGTTAGACGAAGTAAATTGCATGTATTTTGATTAAATGGACCATCATTTTTTAGTTGAGTTAGGCGAAATTTTGAGTTAAGCGATGTTTTCTGTGAGAAAAAGTGATTTTCCCCAGTCGGCTGAAATTCTTTGAGTTATGCGATTTTTAGCTACGTGGAGTTTACTGTAGCATAAAATTTCATTTCTGGAAATTTTTTGTTCTCAACACTAACACACCCAGTTTAACTTCAGAAGTCATTTAACTTCTTGCGCACCGTCCATGTAATTGTTTCACCCCAGTGCCAGTATTGCCATCATTATCGTCGTCATGATCATCATCATTATTGACTGTTTTCATTATCTATAAGTAAGAATCAGAAAGTGAACAAATGTTTAATGTTTAATGTGTCAGCTGGCATTGAAATTCGCCATGTTTGTCGAAAATGGCCTATTAGGCTTTGGTGTGGCATAATTAAGTAAAGTAACACCTTTCACTAAGAGAAAATATGACTTGTGAAGATCATCGTATGTTTCTTATGTGTAAACTTAATACAGCAATACAAAAATAGAGCAAAATAGTCAAAGATGTGGCGTAGGTTTAGTCGCCAACGGAAGCGTTTTTTCTGTATTTTATGCACGTGATGCGATTACAAATCCATTGCTGGTATTAGCGCGACCACGAAATATTTCCGGCGGCCGAGGGTTAACAATTGAATGACCCGTTGCGGTGTGAACGTTGGCACTGGACTTGACCGACATGCATGAAACGTGAAAGAATGTTGGCTTGGTCACTTTTCTTTCAGTTGAGATTAGTTCTACTAATTCTTTTCTTTCGAGTGAGTTTCATTCTGAAGATTCTGTAATTGTTGGTCTTTAGAGTAGTATGTGATTGTGACTGCATAGTCGTGCCCCCCCCCCCGGTTCGAAACATGACAATCATTTCATCTTGCAAAGTATTATGTTTTACACGCTTGTGGCAAAATTTTTATTGTAATTTCTTTATACACTTACTCTTCTTCTGTTGTTTTTGAACGGTTTACTTATTGAAATGGCATTTAACCCTGACGACTTGTGACTACCATGACATGTTGTAAGTTAAAGGAAAAGTCAAGCCTTTGGGAGGTTAGGCTTATTTCATTGTTCGGAAAATAGTAAGTAATAAAATGTAATAAAAGTAATAATAGTAAGAAAATTAGTAATAGAAGGGCGGTAAGCGCCTCGCATAACTAGTAAAATCAGTTTAAAATCACGATCACTTCATGCTTGTGTGCTCCCATTTTGAGCACCCTTTTCCACCAGTGACATCAGAACGGCAACTCACTGTCAATTTCCATCAAAAAGTACGTTTTTAGAAAAAAATAGGAAGCAGTGTTTTTGCACGAGCGTTCGGTAAGCTGCAGAAGTTTGAATTAGTTTAAGCATCAAGTGCTTGCAATGCGCTTACAATGTGCAACAAAGTCCACCAGTTATGTCACAATTTTCACTGAATGGCGGTTACCACCGCGCCTTAAAATTCCTACATAGCGGTAATACAAATTAACTTTGTACTTTAAAGACAGCTTTTTGAAAATTTCTTTGCTATGTTTTTCCACGTTGAAGTGATAGCAGTGTAATAAACCCAACGTGCAAAACGACTTGTCCTTTCCTTTAATATTCTCTTTGTATGATATGCGGTTACTAAAACATGCGTAGACGACATGTATGATATCTCTACATACGATGTATTTATCGTTTACTACTTCAATTACCCGTGCACACTGATGTCAGTCGTGTCGAAATCTTTTTGCAGTTAATGCATTGCGTACGAATCTATGTTGCGCGTTCAGCTGGCGTTTGAACCGTACCACCGTTCATCTGTTCTTCTGCTTGTAAGTGTGCATTTTTAATTAGAGCATGCAAGTTTGAAATATCCCTTGAATTACTGTGTAATACGAGACACATGCTCTCATTTTATTAGTATTTAAGCTTCCTTCTTGTGTTTCCATAATTATTATTTTTGTCCCTGTGAGATGAACGCAGAAAAGATATACTGATTGTAGATAAGATATTCGTTGGTTTTACTAAGTTGAGCGACTACTTCCGTTGTGTATAGTTTTATTATGTCATGCGGATCTGTCATTTGTAACTAATAGCTTGCTACCTTAGTGTAACTCTGCAAGTTTTAAGCATTCTGGGAAGGTCACGTGATGTGCATAGCAAAATTGCTTTCTAGTCTACGCGAGCCGCGGCTCTGCGCCTGGTTGATGACTTATGGCGTGTTTAGACTAGCGAGTTTTCTCTCTGACAGCAAACTTGAAAATGTGAACTGCTTTGCGAGTTACTGTCGGCAGGTTATCACAAACTGTCCGACAGTTGCTGTGAGTTAATTTGCCGTTTAGTGTGAACGTTTTGGCGAGTTTATTTACTGTCCAGTGTGAACACCTTGTTGAGTTACTCTCGACACTTCTCAAGAATTAAGTGTCATCTCACAGTTACTGCCAGAGAGTAACTCACAGTAAGTTTTGCTGTCTAGTGTGAACACGCTTGCAAGTTACTTGGTGAGAAAACTCGCTAGTCTGAACTCGCCATTAGTGTAACATTATGATGTCATACATTTATTCGATTGCATAGGTCTGTATTAATATTAATGGTTATTTTACGAATAATAATAATTATTTATAAACTAAATGAGTATTTGCAAGATGGGCGAATACGTAACGATTGTTTTTTGTCACATTCTGTGTGTAATAGAGATTGTACATTAGCACATGTGATGTATAATGTTTGAAATCTTAGTAGGAAGTGAACTTCCAAGCAAGTAGGTGATTTTATCTTGTTAAGATTTGTGTGTGAAGAATGCCAGAATGAAAAATTTGTCGTTCGTCTTTAGGCACACTTCCAACTTTTTAACTCAACAAAAATCGTGCGTCATGCGCACCTTCTTTTGTCGGCCAATTTTTTGGATGCGCGAAGAAAGAGTATTTCGGATGCCTTTTGTTGTGAAACTGTTTTGATTTTTTTTCCGGTCTGGCAAAAAATTTTGATAAAATGCAAAGAAAACAGACTTTTTTAGGCTTGGCAGTTGACACTGTATGAAAACAAATTTGTAGAGCGTGAATCCGAATCTTGGCTGTGTGCCAAAAAGAAAGAGAAACCAGCTAGATGACTTAAGTGAACTAGCGATGCTTGATATTATTCCAAAAGAACAAAATGTTAGGTAAGATTGTCCTGAGATTCAAAAGACAACATTGTGGCACCACCTGTGGCCAAAAATTAAAGATTCGACATTAGAACAGTATTCCTTATGAAACGAGTTGCAGCATTCGTTATGAAGCATCGTAGGAAACGAAAGGAATTTTCCATTTTGGCATTCTTATCTGTTCACTAGACATTCCGTTGTTGTTACTATGTGATGTGTAATGGTTACTCCAAAGTATCTTAATGGTAGTATAGATTTAAATGGACCAGTGTCTCAATCATTATCTAGTATTAATTAAATAAATTATTACCTTGAACAAAGTGTATGATCTTGAACATTGACATGGTTTACTTTAAAGCTCATTAATACATGTTATATATGTGTGCTTGCTGACCAAAACCGTCCACAAGTCGGCATAGTTAAAATCACGTTATACTTCATAGTAGACTGCACCAAAAATTTGGTCAAATGTCAATTTTTTGTTTTTATAAAAACAAACGTTAAACATATTGAACTTTATATTCTAGTAAGAATATATCAAGAAAATATTAAAAAATACTAAAAATTTAATTTTGTAACCCCCTGCCCACTTTTCTAGATAGAAACTAAAATTGCAATTGTGAAACTCGTATTTTCAAACTCTGACAGTAACTCGTGGAAGCAGTAATTTTGCTTCTGGTTTTTTCTGTTGCCAAGCCTAGATCTTCGTCAGGAAGAGCCATCTACCGGATTTAAACGTAACTTCAACTTGTTCTTGCAAAGTCCGTAGCAACCAACATTTGTACGGTTGTTAAGTGTTTTGTAGAAACGCCACAAAAAACAATGGCTGACTTTAACAGTGATTTTCTCAAGATTATGTTTTTCAGGTCGCAGCCTGCACCTCAACTTCATCTCAGCTTAGCAATAACACAGAGCAATGAGCTTCATATCAAAATGATCCTTATGAAATGGAGATTAAGGATATGTGAATAACTAGAAAAACTTAATTACCGACTTATGGACAATAAAACGCATTTTTCATGTGGCAACATGTCTTAAAATCGGTACATACTAGTGTTTTATATGTGTCAACTAAAAATCACAAAGTCTGTAGCATAGTGGCATGTGCCAGAAAGAAAAGAACTTCAACTATTTCGAATAATACAAATTTAATTCAGTATTTACAAGAGTTCAAAATTAAGTTGCTGTAAATAATGTCATCTAACATCGTACATAACGCAAGCACAAAATCAAAAGCATGATAATTACGTACAAACTACATTACAATGGAAGCCAGGGTCAAAGTGAGCTAAAGCCCAACAAGGAAAACTATATTGTGTGCATTTGAATACTGTCAACTTGGGACGTACTAGGATTAAACAAGAAATAATACCAATTTACAATAACCACTTCACAGTAAAAACTGGCCAAGCTGTTCAGCATATTAAATAGTGTTAAGCTTCTAAAGCTAACATTTGGGGCTAACAAACATAAATTATTATCAATCTATAAAGACGTTCATAAGCAATATGACAAACCTTCAACTTTACCAAAATTATGTTTACATCAAGTGAAATTCATGACTAACTTATGAATTGCTACCTAGGCTCTCAATAATAACAATACCGTCAAATGAGCACAAATAAACGTGTGGCATTCAGTATTAACGTGTACAAAACGTTGCAAAAAGCAAAAGAAAAACGCTGTCGGTTCATTATTTACACAAAGTTACATCTAATTATCTCAAATGTACATTAATCAACGGCGTATGCAACAATGGGGACAATATAAGCAAAAATCATCAACTATTACAAGAACGGCGACGCTGTGGGGTCCACGCTTTTAAACACGTCACTAAGCGGCAATTCTGGCAACGGAACGTCAATAACTTGTTTGCTGTCTTTGGAGGCGACCACCTCAGGCGCCGCCGATGTCTGTTGCGCTTCGGGTTGAGACTGAGTTGTGTCACCGCCTGCTGAGCTCGGTTTCCTTGAAATGGGCGACTGGTTACCCGGGCTACTACTGGAATGTTTCTCGGCTAGTCTGCGAGGCAAAGCACCGTACGTTTCCGTTTCCGTCTCTGTATCGAACATTGCGAGCGGAGACGAGTATCTCATTGACCTGGACTTGTTTTCGTCTTTAGACGCGTCCATTTCTTTTGAAGATTTCCTCTTGCGTGAGGAGACTGGTTTGCTCTCTTCTGAGTTTGCGTTTGCGTCTTGACTAGGCGACTTAACGGAACTACTTTCCCCGCCTGGAACACTTGTCTGCTTCACGTCAGTTGGCTGAAGTGAATTTGTTGATTGTACTTCATGCTCTGTGGAATTCTCATGCGACACATTTGCATCGAGTGTTTTCGCGACAAGCACGGTTGTTGTTATCGCTTCGTGGATTTCCATTTCCGAAAAGTTCCGAGCGAATGGCACTCGGCTTTCGGTAGTGAGACTCGTGGCTACAGGTGGCGACACCTCACCATGCATCGATCGGTGCTCGGATTTGTGCTGACTAGAACTCTTAGTTTTTTGGTCGTGTCTGCTGCTACCACCTGAAAGTCGTCTTTGTTCTGATCGTCCAGACCTTGATTTGCTGTCATTGAGGATGGGCAGCTTAATATCCGGCAGAGTCGGCATACCGCTTAGAGAGGTGCCGATGGGAATATTTGCAGCAAGTGAGTTTGACGGTAGAGGCGACTCCTTCAAAAGTTTTTCAACTCGTGGGTCGTTTACTAACGCGGGATCTGCATCTTTTTTCAAGACCATTTTCCTACGGAAAGCGTCACGGTCGTTGATAACATCGACCAATCTTAAATTGAGCTTGCCTTCGCCGCTAGGTCTGCGTTCTGTGCCGGAAGAGCGATGAACGCCCGAAGAACTGCTAGAGCTTCGCTTGTCTCTTCTCGAGGGAGACGGTTGAGCAAACGCTAGCTCACGCAGGTCGACGTCTTCTGACTTTTTAGCCCGCGGATCCGCCCTCATATCGACGTCCCCCGCGGTGCCGACGCTGTTTGGAAGTACCGTCTGGAGGACAGGCATGGCATTCTGTGCTTGGTTGAGTTGTTTGCGGAGTGCGCTTAACATGCTGGCGACGTTAACGGCAGGTTGTGCGGGTGGGGTGGATGCCTGTTCTTGTCCAGGATCGTCACGGCTCCCTTCAGATGGCTAAAGTAAACAAATTGCCCTTTTTACACAAAGTTAAATCTAAGCAGAATTACATCTTTTCGAAGCAGACAAATGCAAGTTTAACTGTTGACACTGCATTTTTCCGCACTGTGCGGACGACTGTGCGGACACACATTATTACTGGCATGTAATAGTTCTTTTTCAAACTTCAAAATTTTAATTTATTGATTTAACACACATCATAATCACATTAATTGGCACACAATTTTGAATTACGTGAAAACGATCACTGTTATTAAAGAAATAATGAAGGGAGCCCTAAGAAGCCGTGCCTTATGACACACCACCCATAACTGTTTTTATAATAATTTTATGAAACAGTATATTTTAGTTGTTAGCAATTTTGTACACTACTATCCTAAGATAAAAAAACTACCGTTTGTTCCAAGGAAACATTACACTGTTGTGACCAAAGTTCTTATTTTAGAGTTACGTAGTTATAAAAACAGATTTAAAAGAAACTTTATATTTTCGTTTAAAGATTGACAAGTGTTTTTCGATAATCTAACGTCTCGCGGAATATTATTCCACAAGGGGGCAATAAAACTTAATCAAATATTTCCTTATATCTGTGCAGTTGAATGAAATGATAATTTTTGTTTTGTCTAGCGCTATGAGAGTGAAGATCAGAATTTCGAATGAAGTAGTCAGAAAGTAATTCTAGTTCAGAAAAGTTGCCAGACATTTTGCAATAAATACAGCCACCGTAATTTTCTGTTTCTAAAATTACACAAGAAAAAGTGCTCTACATTGCCTGTTATTTGAGCTGTGCTTATTGCTTGGTCATAGACGTAT
Organism: Tubiluchus corallicola; assembly: GCA_030141605.1. NCBI lineage: Eukaryota > Metazoa > Priapulida > Priapulimorpha > Priapulimorphida > Tubiluchidae > Tubiluchus > Tubiluchus corallicola. The sequence continues at coordinate 152,793 of JAQGDQ010000366.1, forward strand.
GAACGTATCAAGTAAAAAGAACAATATAGATATACAGTCGACCCTCGTTAAACCGGACCCCGTTAGCCCGGATATCGGATAAGACGGACGTCAACCGTGGTAAAGGAAACTGACCGATTTCCGACCGAGCCGGAGCGCTAAACACAACACGGCTTACCAACTCACCACGAGCCATTGACGGGCCGAAGCCATTTTGTATTTAAACTGTTCAATAATTTCTTTATCCTCACAGGCTAACTATTTTAAAGTAATATACAGTATATAGTGCAATGTATATAGGCCTTATTAAGGTGATTATTCCTGTATAATATAGACCATATATAGGCATATCGAATAAATCGGACAATCGGCTAAACCAGACCACCCCCCACCCACCAATTAGTCCGGTTTAACGAGGGTTTACTGTATATTTATTATCTGGGCAACAGTGGGATAGCTTACGTTTTCTTTGCGCACCTGTTGAAGAGTTGATGTTAGAGGTTTATCATCTCCATCTTCGTCACTCTCAGAGTACCACTCTGCAGCAGCATCTTTCGTCATTCTTTCTACATCTGCAATTAACACAAAATACTTTTTTTATTAATCTGTGAATAAAAAATTCTTATGTTACCACAGTCTTTTAGTAAAATTTGATTCATCAAGCTGTAAATCATTGACAAATTTATGCTCACCTGTTGCATCGGGGAAGTCTGGTGCTCCAGGTGGAGTTTCTCCTGCTGGTTCCTCATGCTCCTCTTTCAATTGTTGTTGCTGTTTAATTCTCAGAAACAGCTGGCGTTGTGTCACTGGCATATTGGCGAGTACCTCGTCATGTGTATCTGGCTTCTGCCTGTCCGAAGGTCCGCCCTCCAAGTGGTCAGTGCGACTGCGAGGCGATGCAAAACGCCCGGCCGTCTCGTCGCCTTCCCGTTGCTTCGAGTCGTGCGTGGTTTTGCCGCGGGGCACACGAGGGTCGTTTCCGCCTCGCTGTCGGGGATCGTTGAGCTGACGAGAATCTCCGCTCTTGCCATCTTCTGCATCATTTTGCTGCACCAAACTCTGATCTGATGTGGTCTGATTAAGCCCTGCATTTCCCTTGGTCAGAACCTGAAGCAAATTCAGCCGTAGCTCTTCATTTATCGGCCCACCTTGTAATAACCCAGCTGCAGCTTGACTTAACAATGCCTGATTGTTCAAAAGGTTGGCATTCGGCAAGCCAAGACCTTGATTTGGCATTCTAGGGCCTTGATTTATAATTCGTGGAACTTGGTTCATCAGACCAGGGGTTTGGTTCATTAAACTTGGCAACTGATTCATTATGCCAGGTCCTAGATTCAACATGTTGCCGGGGCCCTGATTCATAATACCGGGTCCCTGATTCATCAAGCCCGGACCCTGGTTCATCATTCTAGTTCCTTGATTCATCAGACCAGGGTTTTGATTCATTTGTCCAGGCCCTTGGTTCAGTGACCCCATTACTCGATTCATTGGACCGGGACCTTGATTCATTGGACCGGGACCTTGATTCAATGGACCTGGTCCTTGATTCATGAGTCCAAGACCTTGATTCATGTGCCCGGGGCCCTGGTTCAGACCAGAGCCTTGATTCATGCCGGGACCTTGATTCCTTATTTCCGGACTCGGAAAACCTAAAAAACGGAAATAATATTTTACAATAACATAATAAATCAATCGATCAATTAATAAATCTCAATCTTTAATTATTATCAATAATCACATTAATCGGTGTCTGCTTACCACCGCCAGTGTGATTTCCAAAATCACCATCGGACTGGTCATTCCATCCTCTATCTTGATGCCTAAAGAAACCGTCTTGATGTCCTCTGCTGCCTCTACCTCTTCCACGACCACTTCTGCCTCTTCCCCTAGCATCGTGGCCATCATCTCCACGCTTATCTCTTAAATTACTGTCGTTTTCTTTGTAAAATGACGGCCTACGTAAACAACAAACATTTTTTCGTACTACGTCATTCATTTCATTTTTTTACAGTAAGCCTCTGGTGGCACTAAAATCAATATAATGAACAGAATTAAAACTTCAAAGATGCTCAATTATTTTAGTGACAATGTCGGAATACAATGTTCTTGAAAGCTATCAGTATCCAGCAAAGTGTTTAATAAAACGTTAGAATAACAACGTAATCTGTAACTTACGGTTTCATTGTCGTAGGTTTCACGTCTAAATCCAAAAGGGAAGGCAACTGTTTTTCCTTTTCTTTCATCTCTTCCAAGACATGACTGGGAGGCGTGGGGAGAAGACTAGGTTTCTTAGATCGGTCTCTGTGTCTGTCTCTTTCTGAACCGTGCTCTTCACTCTCTAACAGCTAGAATACACAAGAAGAAATGCAGTGAGGAAAACGTTCTAAAATTACAATCGAGTAAAATTGCCATTGTTTTCCAAACATGCAGTTCCAGCATTGTGTGAAACAATGGAACAAACAAAACAAAAAGTACTAATTAAAAGAGTGCTTTATTATCTGACTCTATGACCAGACATCCTAAGTTGAGCAATGCTTGGTAAATCACCTGGATGAGGGACCATGTAAAACTTGCAGTTACTGAACACCAACTAAACTCAACAAGAAACTATTCAGTTATTTTTAAGATAAATAGTCCAACAGTCCCAAGACCCTTAAAACGAGAGACACCATTTTTATGCAAGCAAATGCTAGGAAATCTCTCCAGGCGATCAAAGCAAACAGCTACAGCCCTACCTTGCCGAGAACGAGTTTTCCTTCCGCCGTGAGAGGTTCATGAGAGAATCGACAATTCTTCTGAAAACATTCGCCATTCGTGTGAAAGTAACGACACGGATAGTCGTCTAGTAAATAATGTCAAGGAGAATGTACTAGCTGAGATAAGTCTCGTTTACGAAAGTACAGTAATAGCAGTTGCAAAATGACAATTAGTCACGTCACACAGTCATTCTGTATCATTATTTCTGGAATTGCCAAGTAATCACAGTGTGTGCTCATCAACTAAAGTTATGCAACAATAAGCCCATCGGTAAGAGAATGGGCGACTCCCTGGGAAAACACTTTTAGGAGAATATTACAAAGCAGCTAAGAGACATCTACCAGACAGTGTCTCATCTAAAAATATCGTCCTTGATAGTGAGATACATTCTAGTCTTGTCCCAGTTAGCTAAGCAGGCCCTTTTATTCAATGCTGATCCTGACTTGCAGAATGACACACTATCATAAGGTGCCTTAATGAAAAGTCTTGCTTGAACGTTGCAGCACACAGCTGTCGCCTGAATTAGCAGTCACTTAGTTCTACATACAGCAGTACCTCTGTTTTCGACCATAATTCGTTCCTAAAAAGTGTTTGAAAACCGATTTGGTTGAGTACCGAATCATTTATTCCATACGAAATAATGTAAAAGCACATAATCCGTTCTCAAGCACCAAATGAACTGTAAAGTATTACTAAAACGAAATATAATAACGCAAAAATGTTTATTCAAACAGTAGATATGATATAATTGATAAGAAAAACATAATTGTTCCTGCATGAAAAAAGCGGAGAAAAATGAGCGTAGAAAGCACTTAGTGATGTTAGGTGATTCAAATGTTGTGCGTGACTACTCTCGGGCGCGGTCGGTTACTCTCGGTTACGCTCGGCTCGCCGCACGTGTTCATCACGTGTTTGGAGGTTGGTCGAGTACCGAAATTCTGGTCGAAAACGGAGACAATTTCAGCTCGAATTTTCCGGTCGAAAACCGATTTGTACGAGTACGGAGACGTTTGACAAAGGAGGTATGACTGAATTCAAATTGTTTTCTAGAAACTTTTCCTCGGGGCAAAATTTAGCCCAACTACCCCCCTAAAATATGAAAATGAAAATACTAAAAGTATGTAAGTGTACTATCTTAAAGAGAGAAAAGGCAATTTTAAAATATATCCCCAAAACTTTCCATGCAAATTTTGCATTACTTAGCAGTACATTTACTTGTTTGAAAGGCTTATATAACTAGAAAAACTTAATAATTTAAAATGATCGGCCATGTGGTAAAAGGGCACTGCATTGCAATCCCAGCGTGCACTCCTGGCTCACCAAAAAACACTATTGATCGTATTGCCAACATAAAGATATTTTAAATTTTGCTTAGTTAGCGAAGAGGCTACAAATGCTCTGATTATTTTTTCAAATTTTACGTAATGTTATCTAAATTTGTATCAAATGACTTACTATTAAAATGGATGCACCTAACTGTCATAGCAGGAGTTTAAGCTTACAAGTTTTATAAAGCGTTACTGTTAAGGCAAGCTCTGTATACAATAAAGCAGCAAGTAAATAATACAAAATTTCAACACGAGGTTTTTAAAGCGTTATTTATGAAGAGAGTTTCCTTATATTTCAAATTGTATGCTTTGTGAAGTTGTACTCAAAATACAAAATTTCAACACGGGTTTTTAAACTTTATTTATGAAGAGTGTTTCCTTATGTTTCATATTATGAAGTTGTACTCAAAAGGATACCATGCATGTATATACAATGCTTCCCCTTCATGCATTGGTCCGACAGGAAAAACTTGCAGAGCTCCAACTTTCGTGGCGGAATGACATCATGACTGAATGGACAATCTCTGCCCTAAAATAAACATCACAAGTGCTGTGCAATGGCTTCATCTACTAACACAGAAAAGCTAAGAAATGGTGACCTCCCCAATTATATCTCCAGTACATGCAGTGGTTTTCTACTACTGTCACAATTTGATGGCAGATGGCAGCACAACTGTTACACGATTATACTTTACAGAATCAAACCAAATCTCTGAAATCTAGTCAATCAGTTAAATAGTTTACCTTATTACACTTGCCCTCCATGAAATACTTGCACACAGACTTCTTCTCTTGGCTCCTGTCTTTTCTTTCCCGTCTCTCCCTCGGCCTTGGAGGCTTCCTGTCACCACGCCGCTTCTTCTTGGCATCGCTTGGTGCCGGACCGCGTCCTCGCAAGAACATCTACGACAAAAATACTAGTGAAAACACAAAAACCTGACTGCTGAATGAACTGTTGTGCACTTTTGTTTTGTGGCTCACTAGTGTGAACGTAAAAATAGTGAAGTAAAAATATAGTGGAACAACCATTACTGAACTATTAACCAACTATTACTGAAGCAAAATGCTAGTGTGAACCAGCCATTGGTGAAGTAAAAGGGCTAGTGTGAAGCAACCATTAATGAAGTAAAAATGCTAGTGTGAAAAATCTACTAGCCAAGTAAAAATGCTAATGTGAACTAGCCATTCGTGAAGTAAAAATACTAATGTGAACCAGCCATTAGAGAAGGAAAAATGCCAGTGTGAAGCAGCCATTAGTGAAGCAAAAATGTTAGTGTGAACTAGTCATTAGTGAAGTAAAAATGCTAGTGTGAGCCAGCCCTTAGTGAAATAAAAATGCTATCTCAAGCTAAATCTCATACTTCTCTTTTTAGCAAGTGAGTATAATCATCCTCTTCATCTTCTTCGTCTTCCTCTTCTCCTGCTGCATCCTCGCTCTCGCCGCTCACTTCCTGTTTGTCAGCTTTTCGTTTCGACCTCGGTGGGCGCTCCTCCTCATCAGAATGTCTGTGATGCCTGTAAATGAAAGATTGAGCTCCAAACAAATCATCTGGCATTCAAGCGGAACGGAGAATCTTGTGCAAGAAACAAGTTTTGGCCAAAACTGGAAAGCGTCTTTTCAAAAAGGCTTAAAACAGTTAGTGAACTATTTGCAAATAATAGCAACCAACAGATGGAAGCACTTGCTCTAACTGTCATGGAGAACTGGATTATTACAAGACGTCTACGTCAAGTGGCAAAGTTTACCTGTGATGCCTTCTCCGTCTCCGTTGAGGAGAGTCTTCGTCTAAACTGTCTTGATGAGGCGAACGCTGCAGCGCCGACGGCGGCGACGGCAACCAACCTTTCTCGGAATGCTGGTTCCTGTAGGAATCGTCCTCGTCTTTCTTAATGTAGTCGGCATACGGATCCATCCCCTCAATCTCTTCTTCTTCCTCCTCCGGCTCTTCTTCGACAACTTTCTTCTTTTTCTTTTTCTTCTAAAAATAGTTCACGCTTAGCAGTTCAAATCACAATCAGTTTTTTCGATTTTCATGTTGACTGAAAGAATTAATTAAATGGAATTCTACACCGTGCTGCAGTTTATGTATATTGATTATTGTTTTATAATGTACGTACAGTCTAATCTCGTTATCTCGCCCCTCGTTATGCCACCAAACTCGTCTCTCGCCATAGAAAGTACCAGGACAGATTTCCTGCTTTGATATTTACCTCGTTAAGTCGCCATCCTCGCTTCTCGCCCTTGCCACGTCATGCTAGGACGAGTGCTTATGTAAACTATATTCGTTATGTCGCCAAACAGACAAACTCAGAGGTGAATCGATCAATACATATACCGCGTGTCGATCAATATAACCGCAGTATGTAGACAATGCTGCTGCACTCGATAGACAGACATAATTAATCTAGTGTGTGTCTCACCAGGATTAGATTAGGAGTGCTGTGGTTGGTTAATGCGCAGAGAAACTAAAGCATCACCGATATCCTTACTTAGGAAACTAAAGCGTCACCTAAGATTATTTTTATGACATTTTTTCATTTCTGATTTAATGTTGATTGGTATCATAATGCGAAATATATTTTATATGTACATACAGGAACACTATGTTAATCAACTATTATATACAGTATGCATATACATATAGACTAACTTCGTTATATTCCCGTTATCTCGCCATACTCGCCTCTCGCCAAAAATTTGCCCTAGACGGACAGTGGCGAGATAACGAGGTCAGACTGTAGGTATTTACTTAGGTACAGTTTTCGCAACGTGCGGGATTTGCCTTCAACAAAAAATGTCAATAAAATGTCCCACCTTGGGCTTTGATTTCACATCTTGCATTCCGTTTTCGTCCGGGTCAATGCTCTCCAGCAGCTCATCAAGGTCGGACGTTGGCTCTCCTCTGTACATGCGAACATCCCTCTCTTTGAGAATAAAGTCCCTCTAAAGTAGAAGAGGAAAACAATAAAACAATAAACGAAAACAATAATTCATTAGCGATTGCTTTCTAGCCATGATAACACGGTATCAGCTACATAAGTTTCTCTGGTATCTTTTGACTGCATTATCCGCTGCAGCCCAATATTGCTTTTGTGTCCTTTCTTGACAGCAAGAATTGTCCTGTTCTATTAGACGTGACCCTACTGTTCTTCCCCCATCCCATACTATTTAATCTTGCACACACATGTACATAACAGTATCGGAAAACGGTATTAGCGATAGTTGTCTTCTCTACCCTGTCTGAAGAACTGTTTTGTCCACTCTTTTGGTTCGCTTATGCTCACTTCACTCCTGCCTTGCTTGCACTTTGTAATTCTGTTCTATCATACTTCATTCTATCATGATTTAACCTCTGAATCCTTTTCTCCTTTCATTTTATTCAGTTTTGCAGATCTGGACTTAACAATGTATTATTTGAAGCACCATCTTTAACAAACACCAGCTGCATTTGTAAGAAGGTGACTGTGACAGGCAATAAACAACACTGCAACTGCAAAAAATCACTTGCCCGCATTGGCGAACGGGGCGGGGGACAGGGGACAGGGGGGAGGCAGACTGTCCCCCCAAATTTTCGGGTTTCAAAAAATTCGAACAAAATTTACGCCCAAATTCAGGCAGAACTGCCCTTTATATTTTCAGAAAATAGTTTTTTCAACTTCGAAATTGACATTTTTTCAAATTTCAATCGTCATCGCCTTATTTTTTCCTGGAATTCAAATATGGCCCGAATCTTGAGAGAGTGATATTTATGCCATTCACCTGGATGCCCGAATCTTGATTTCATAGGAGGCATTGTCTGTGCCGACTCCCGGTCCCAGACAGGCAGTCAGAGTGGTCTGGAAACAATTAGCATTCGCAAAATTGAAAATATACTAGTCGCTGTGTTGTCTGCAGGTCTCCGATAGCTTATAAAACTCGCTTCCTGTCTTCGGTGCGCACACATTGATTGTTCGCCAGCGATCAGCAAATACAAATTCCCCATTATTTCATATTATTTACAAAATCCCGACTGTGTCATCTCGGTCATTCTATGTTCACTGGGAGTAAACTGTACTGTTCTGGAAGTTATCGCCGCACTTCTGGTACTTAGGACACTGTTTATACAATAATCAATGACAATCTTTGAAACCTAATGATCCAGGTGCTTGTGCATAATCAAACAAGCACAGCTTATCAAAACGTCTGGTCATATAGATCATATTATGTGTTGTGCATCACATTTCAATATGGCTAATAAATAATATTGATCAGCTTCATGAGTTCAGTCTTATGTCATCAGAAATGACGCCTTTTTGTATTCGCTACCTGGAACTTAATAAGGTTGTACTTGTTGAAACGGGGGCCTAAAAAATCGGGTGAAATTCTAAGAATTCGGGCGAGGAATCCTCTGCCCACCCCCCAAATTCAGCAGCCCCGTACTCCTATGCCTGCCCGGTTTTAACATACCTGAGCGCTTAAAGCACTTTCCCGAATTTCCTTCTTCTTTGCTTGGAGGCGATTTCTTCTCTGCCTTCTCTTGTCCCGTTGACTGTGGTTCTTCTCCTGTTCTCGTTCACCTGCCATGCGCATGAGCACGTCGTCAATGCGTCCGTCTCTGTGCTTTGTGTCTGATCCAGAGGACCTACCTAAAAGTGTAGAAACAGACATACGGTTACCGGTGGCATCAAAGTCATTCAAAATTGTTCGTTAATCTTTGCGGTTATGCAGCACTAACAGTTTGTTCCAAATGTCCACAAAACCGGTTTCCAGACATTCATACGTCATAGTTTCGACTGATAGCCACAAAGCAAAATGACAACAGTGGTAGGTCAAAACAATCTTCTCATCAAAACAATCTTCTCATTAAAATATTGAATGGAAACGCACTATTCTTTCAAAAATGACTTACGTGAAAGAATTATTACCGCATAAACACAATTTCAAGTTCGTGGGACTAGTTCTTCACTGTTACATGAATTTCGCCATTCGTTAGCGCCTGCACTTCGGAAATGTATTGCACAAAAAACAGGTGCTGTACCTCTCAGTCCAGATGTGTTAGTTTGTTACTAACTAAACACGTTCGACAGCTCATGCGTGAATTCGACAGCGGTAAATTAGAAATTTGAATTTTCATCTTAAAACTTGCCTAGTTTTAGTACAACACACTGAATATCTTACAGCAGCGCTGCACTTCAATTTTTGCTGTTGAAAATTATGTTAGTTTGTGATGCTGTTAATTAAGATTTTAATCTATTATTTAACTATCAGAAATGCTTTTGCAGTATTTTTGTTGTTAAAACGTTTGCTTTTTATCGGACTTGAAAATGGGGTGGTAGTGTATGAAAAATCATCCTGTTTTCCTTTAAAGAATCTGTCGCAAACACGACAAAGACATAAAAATCAAAACACGTTTTGCTAAAACCAGTTATGCACTTAGCCGTTACCTGCAGTCTTCTCTGGAGATTCGTCCACCACTGTTTGTTGATCGGACGTACCAGAGGGTTGTGAGGAAGTTCCAACATCGCCTTCGTCGTCTTCAATTTCACCGTCTTCAAGCATCTCACCTTCTTCTAATTCGCTGATCCTGCAAGCAGAATTGAAAAGAAACTTGCTTGAGTAAAATTCACAGACCTGTGCCATATTTCTGACTTCTTTCCAACAAATAGCCTTCCCTTTTCCATTACTGGAAACAATTAATGAATGTCAATGATAAGAAAATCACACTGCCATTCCACAATAGTAGGCTCCAATCAGTGACATCAAATTCAGTCATGTTCAACCACGTACTTACTAGCTAATCAATATACCACTTACATTTATTATTCCATTATTCCTCCTGACAGGGATTTAACATTTTCATTACAACAAAGTCACTTCAGCTGGAAAGAAATTTAACCCAAAGTATGCATAGCAGAGGTTCCCAACACGGGGGGGGGGGGGATTCCCCCCTGGAGGGGGGAATGAGCCACCTCCAGGGGCAAATCGATGGGTGGAAAAATAAAAAAAAATGCATTTTTCATTTTGTTTGTGGGCTGGGCGAACGAGAATCAGCAGCCTTCAAAAGGGGGGAACGGGCCAAAAAAGGTTGGGACCCACTGATGTATAGCCTCAGTTTGGTGCCTAAATGGATACGCGCGCATCGTGCATCTCAGGTGCTTGCTAAGGGCAGTTTCAATCTCCATAGTGATCCTGCTTGTAAACCTCATAGACAGAGGATGTATAGTTAAACAAACCTCTAGCAGGCCAGTTCAGTGGCTTATCTTTGAAGATTGCACTTACTAATCACCTAGGTTCCAGTCTCGTCACAAACATTGTGTTGAGTAGGCCTGCCACGGAATGATGTGAGGTACAGTGGCTTTTTTTATCTTACCACAGTCCATGTGTATTACTTCTTACTATAATGTATTAGTTTGCTAAAACAATTAATTGTAAACAGCAACTCTGAATCCATTTTTTATTAACTAAATTAGTCTTTAACTTTGAGGTCACGAGTATCTTAATTAATGCAAATTGTTCAATAATGTTCAATCTGCACTCGATACAGATTTTGTGAACATTTGAAGGTTCTACGTGAAACAAGTACTAATGTTCAGATAAGTGGTGCAGAAGTCCCCTCTTCTATAAGGATAGGGGCCAAGAACAACTTAAAATTACAACAATTATTATAACTCGTGTCAAATAGCTACATTTAACAAAGATAGGGTATTTAGAAAGTAACCTTATAAGGCAGAATAAAATCTCTTTTTATTTGTAATTTAAATTAAATTCTTATTTATATTCACGTTGGGAAGCAGAATATTATTACGTAGTGTAACAACTTTATGTTCAAAATGAATGGTGTGATTTCAAAATGATAAAAATTGGTGATCATAATTATTATCAAATTTGTTCATATAAATAAATAAAACTGATTATAGCTAGTTGACGCGGTAGTCTGCAAATTTGATCGCTTACGTCATTCACAAGACGCTGCCATTATGACGCTGGAGGGTAAACTGGCAGCCAGGAACAGTTTAATGGAAAAATACAATCTCAAAGCCGTTGCACTTGTTCGCGGAGGTACCACTGTGTGATGCGGCTGCGCGCAGCATGACGTTCTTGGACAATCAGAATCGAAATTTACGGGGGTGGGTACCAATACTTATGTACGAGTACTGCAGAATTACCAATGCTAATCGTGTGAATGGATTATTGCTTTGATGAACTTGGTAACCATCAATTTAGTGCAACGGATTTCATTTCGTGTAATATAGCTCACATTTACAAGCGATTAAAATTCTTAAAGTTACTGGTAGTACAGACAGCCGGCCCCCACGACCAAAGAATGTCCTACATTCCTAATTTTATACAATTTCAAATCAGCAAGGCTGATAAGCAAGTAAAAACTACCTTGTTGTAAGCTTGTAAATGGGCCGTTGTGCTCCAGTGGCCATATTTTACAGAAATCCATGTAATTATGTTTTCACTGATTTGCTGTAATTTTGTTAAACTAGGGTTATTATGCACTAACTAGTACTAAAAAGACAATAACTTATTATGAAAAATTAAATATTACGTGGCCGTTTTGAACACTTTTACATAATTTTTATAAAAATTATAGAATAAACCAAATCATAACAATTAATCTTTACCATAAAATGGTAGTAAACAGGGGAAGAATTTATTTAACAGCCCCTCAAAAATAACAGGTCGCATTAAATTTGCTTATCGTATTATGCTTATTTTAACATATCATTACCCCTCCCTGCACGGTCTCCTATCCAGATACAACAATAGATTTTTACTGCTTCTATTACTTTATTATTATTATTTCAGTATATATAAACTGCTTTCAGCAACCTTCAGCACCAGACCAATTAAAATTGGAATTTGGAAAAGGAGAAGCAATGTAAACAAATAGGGAAATAAAGCATTTCATTCAACTAGAAGAAAAATTGCACATTTCGAATAAAGTCGACAGCTGTAATTTATTAAAAAAGCGTTAGTTTGTGTTCATTGAAGCTTAATGAATGGTGGCTTTCCCAAAAGGCAACATCAGTGCATTAATGTGCCTAGCGACACACATTGATAAAAAGAGGAAACATTATAACTGGGTACGCCTTTAACACGTTAAAAACGCCACAAGAAAACTTGCACCAACGAAAAGGAGGCCAATCAACTTACGTACAACAATGAGCAACTTAAACGGATTGGTGCAAAATGATGGAAATGCACTCGATTAACTTTTAATGGTTAATATTTAGGAAAAGTCTGATATATATATATATATATATCATCGCTCAGACAGACAACGCCAATGCTCAAGGGTTAAGTAAGGTTGAAAGTGGTGAGGACGCCAAGAGAAACTGAGTTCATATAACAAATTTGCCAGTGACAAAAACAATGATGTTGCTATTCTTCTCGAATCGAGTGACGTTCTAGTTTTCAAGGAAATAATAGAGAATTCCACAAATAAGAAGCTCGAGGGGGAAAATGGGCTTGCAAACTGCTGTGTACATCTAGGAATGTCGTGGGTAAACCTATGAAAAGCAAGATAGAGTACTACGAAACAAACAGTGACGAGAGGTCCTGACACGGAATATATATGTAGCCAGATTCTAAACACTTGCCCGGCATTGTTTACGCTGAGTAATCGATGTTGAAAGCAGGTGGGAAGGTATGAAATGAAAGTTTTCGGTTGTTGGAAGGACATATCTAATGACACATTTGATTTCATTTTAAAATGCAGGCAGTGATTGTTCATCGGGTCGCCCAAACATTAACTATATGCATAATATTGATCGACTTAAAACAACCTCTCGAGTCCAAGCATTATCTCGTAGCTTTATGAAGCCCTCTGGCAATAACTGCTGCGCGAATTGTTGCTACGATCGAAGCCGAAACTAGGAGCGTTATCATTATTATGAACAGCAGGTACAACGAAATTCAATACAGCATCGTTTTGCACTGCTGAAACTCAAGCTACACATTTACGATTACGGGAAACATTTGCATGAAATAAAGGACAATATTATTACCTGTATCTATAGTACATCACGTATGTGACAGCACAACCAATATAATATAATATAGATTAAGAAATTGGCATAATCAGGTCGATAAACTTTTCCATACCGAGCATTATAGCGTGTTTCTAAAGAACGGTTTCTTTTTTGGCGCGTCAAAAAAATTATAGGGACTGGCGCCTACAGATACAATTTACGATTTTTGACATTCAAAACTGCTTACAAGACTTACCTCAACGGTATCGCCATGTACTAAAATCAATATTGATCTAATAAACGTTGCGCTAATTTTAAATTTTTAAAAAGCCAGTGAAATTTAGACGTGAATGGGGCACTGGTTGAAACTACGTCAAAGCTAGGAATCCAATAAACCTTAGAAAGTCACAAAATAGTGTGCAAAGGATTTAGGCAAGCTAGAAGAAATTCGAAGCTAAACAACTTGAATTCCGCTAATCATAAGACTGTCAAATAGGCCCTTTAGATGCTGCGTAATGCAGGCCACATACTCTGAAGGCCTTATTTTATGCATCACGTAAAACACAAAAACTCAGTCGTTCACCCAAATATAATGGCAATCCACAAAAAAGAAAATCGTTAATATTTCTGTATGGGGTGCAAAATTCCAAAACTCGTACAATAGGATTACCTAAATTCGAGATACCACAGGCGCTATTTTTCCAAAGACCGAACTCTCAACCCTCCCATGTGCGTACAGCGATACACAGATGCTATTTTCAGCATAACAAACAAGTGAATCATTAATATCCAGTTCGTACTGCATTCGAGTTTGTTGCCTAGCTTCTACACTAAGTAAAGCTATCGTGTTCGTCTCGATACTGAGTGTTTGTTAGAACCATGCAATGAAGGGCGAAAAAGTAGTTCCGTAAAACATCAGTGAGCTCGCCATTCGTTATTCCAGCAAGGTTACAAGCTTACCCTGCAACTTACATTGCAAAATCGATTCCAGCTGTCACATATAAATTCAGCTATAGCTACGTAATGAATTATGAACTACGTCAACAAGAATGCAGCTAGACAAACCTGTTTCACGTACTAGATTGCAGCAGTCGAAAATCTGCAGAATTTAGAAAGTCATTTCCATAACCTTAACTAGCTTCTTACCTTAGACAAGCAAATCGATTAACAATTTACCCTAACGTTAGTGCAAACAAATTTCTAAACTCTTTTACACCTGAATATATAACCAGAAATGTTTTCGATTAAAATAAGAAAAACTGTCGTGACATTTACATGCAAATTACTCTCTCCGTTTTCTTTTCCAAACAGCACCTTGAACAGGTCTAAACCAAGGCTTATAGTGATTTGGAAGTTGACAGGAAAGAAACTTGGTATTTTGGATACATGGTTCATGGGAAAAAAATCGATAACAAGCGGTCACGTTGATTCCCTCATTCACAATAAGATGCAATTCCGTCAACGATAACAGTTGGTATGATAGCTAAAACTGGCATATTATTGGATTGGAAAAGTATTATGTAGGTACTACCGTCAAAAAAACACAGATCTCTCCGGCATAAAGATTCAGTGAGCGATGATCTTTGTTTGCAAGCAGTAGATAAACACAAGTTTTTTGTTATTTGGAAGTTCAGTGTCGCTTAATATTACTTATAATTCAGGACAATGGCTTTTTGGAAATTTAGGTAAAGTTAATACGTAACACTCAATTGAGCTTACATGTTAAAATTTTATAGATCCTCCGCTTATGTCATTACAAAATTGCACTACTAAACCATCTTGGTCTGCACAAGTAAAAGCTCTAGACTGTTACAGGCGCGGTCGATCGCAAGTTCATCGTACTAGTCTACTGTAGATATTAGTGCGCAATGTAAACCAGTTAAGACCGGTTCAGCGATCAATACAATCATGCGTAGAGCAAACGTGCTCTGTATAGATAGCAAATGCCCCGTAAAACTTACCTCCCCTTGAGAAAATGACAAAGTCCAACATACGCGTAAAATACACAAACTAGCTGTATCATCATGACTTTTGTACAATTTTGATTTTCATATTTTGGAGCGTTAGCTTAGCCAAGTTAATTAACGAAAACGTAGTAATGACAAGATAAAAAAAGGCAAGTTTTAGTCCACAGAAGAATAGCTAAAAATGGAGAGTCACCATTTAAATAGCAAAAAGAAAAACATTTGCATGATGCTTCCCCATTTTTTTGGAAATTGTCGCATTTAAACGTTACAAAATTTATAAAATCGGACAATGTATCAATTTGTTAACGCAGAGCCGTACTGTTAGTTCAAACAGACCTTCTATGATTATCGAAATCGTCTTTGTTTGATTCACTCCCACCAAGTAGTGGAGGGGGAATTGATAACACACTTTCAAGGGACATTTCACAGTTTTAAGGGCTTTACTTAGTACTAAGAGAAAATTTAAAGGTTCTTCACACTGTAGAGATGTAATTTCAAGTAAGAATTAGGCACTAAACACCGCCATTCGGCCCTTTATATCGGATTATTATTCTAACAAAATTCTGCCTCGAACGTTTCTCACGTCAGTGAAAAGGCTGATTGTGACGTCATCACAAAGGAATGTACCATTCCTTGATTATTAATTTTTATGATTTTATATAAATTTAGAGAACAAAAAATAATGCTCTCATTGTGGTTTTTAATCTTTCTATTTGATTAAACAATTTAATAAAAAGTATCAATTTAGCAATATAAATAAAACCACAAAATTTGATGAGATTTTGATCGGAATCAATAAATTTAATCTAGCTTTTTATTGAACAGCTATCAATTAGTTAAAACGAAAAATTAATTATTAGACATCTGATTATCAGTTTTGCATCCTTTAGTGGTTTGACAACCTTGTGTGTCCAAAAATTTTTGTATTTTTTTTAAATTTAATTCTCTGTTTTGCTTTTGACAAAACTTTGATTACATCTCGAATGGAAACTTTACTTTTCCTAACTTTTGCTAATGGCGTCACGCAGTCAGTTATACACAAAAAGGTTTGTGGCACGAATTGACTTTCTGTGTGAGTTGAAGTAATAAAATTAAATAATCACATTGAAATGGGAATAATCTCTGACCGTGAAGTTTTTTACCAATATTTGTGAGTCTGTACGAAGTGGGGAAAGAATGTATGGTAAATACTGGAGGCAGGCTGCAACTCTCTGTTGATTAGTGATTATGGGTTGACATGAAATTTTGCAATAATTTTCAAATCGTGTTCTCAATGATTCGTGAAATTCTGCCAATTTGAACAACGTGGAAATTCTATGATGCCAGCCTTTTGTGTTGCTTATATTTATAAATGCTCAAATCGGGCAAAAAAGGTTCAAAAATATCTTTTTATAGGTAATTACTACTAAGTAATAGCATTATTAATTATATCTTCATTTACACAAGACAGCACTGTCGCATTATTAACTCCTTCATGACAATGGATATGTGGGTGGTTTTCAGAGATGGCTGATTATAAAAACGCCTGATCCGATTCCGATTATTGCTCTCCACCAGATCCAGATATCTGATCATATCCGATTATTTCAGATTTATATCTTTTTAATTTGACAGTCGTTTTCAGATTCAGATATAGTTTACTTCCAAATTAGTACAATAATAAGTTGCTTAAATGTGGAAAAAGGATAGTGAAAGACTGAAAGAGGTCCTCACGTCAAACCATCCGTTTGTTTGTGCGTTTGTCTTCAGCTTAATTTGTCGTAAGAATTTCTTCTGCAAACTTCAAGTTAATTTAAGTGGAAAAGCAGCGAAAAGTGGTTGATTCGTTAACCTATATGCTTTTTCCCACCCCTTCTCTTTTTGTCTTATATTTGATATTTGTTGTGTATAATGGCATGAGCTTATATGCACATATTCTGTGAAATATACTGCACTTTTTTTCTTTCTAAAAATATATGTAAGTTAGGCAGTTTTTTTGGAAAAAATAAAAGTGTTAGAGCAAGAATTTATATGTGAATTACAAACTAAACCATGCTGCGTACAAATCGGCAACAACGTGGTATCTACTAACTACTAGTTTCAATAGAGCACGTGAATCAGTTCAAGAAGCTGCTTTACTGTGTCCAGCGCAAAACGAAGTGCGGGGAAAAAACATGTATTACTACTGCATAGGCATTCTTTTTTCAAATTTACTGTTAACTAAATTAGCAAATCGCAAAAAGGCCAGTTATCTTAATTCACCTTTAAATACTTTGTCGAAAGTCTTTTACATCTGATTTGAGTAAATATGGTCTGTAAATGTTATAATTATAGGCATTGTTATGATGATCAAAATGTATGCCGTAGTTAATTTTTATGACACAGCCAATCACTGTGGCCTGTGAGATTGCTCAGATGCTTAGGTAATCATAACTACACGCCAGTGTTCATCTGTTCAGTGTTGGGTTCATTACTTTTGAAAAGTATGTTGTCATGATTGCTCATTACTTTGGTAAAATTGTAATCAGATTACTCCTTACTGATTACTTTTATCAAGGGTAATCCCTTACTGATTATACATTACTTTTGTGTGGTAGTTTGGCTTATGATGTAGCGAAAGTGTGCATCTGTTTGGCTTTTGTGAAGTCAGATCATTGCTAAGAACTACTGTAATTTGTCTAAATCTATCATCTTTTTATTTTACTCTGCAATTTATTTAGCAAAAATTCACTGCCGTATATATAGAGTTTAGTTTTAGATGTTGAATAAATCGATGTGAAATTTGTTATTTAAGCCTATCTAGCAAACCTACACAACATTTTTTGGTTCTAAATTTCATTCATATTTTTATATTTCCATATTCAGGTATATCTAAGTCGCCATCTATTCAAGTTGCTTGTTTGCATGCATATTATTATTATTATTATCGTATATATTAATTTTGCTGGTATATATATATATATGTGTGTGTGTGTGTGTATATATTATAACCGACAAGGCTACAGCTCCAAAAACGGCACCATTCTCGATGATCAGTACATCAAACAAAAGTGCCAGACCCACAGATTTGCCACAGGGAGTTTATTTTTCGAATCGGGCCCACCGAAAGGCATGGGAGGCAAAAAACCTCCAAAAATGGTCCTTTTTTGACCATTTTTTGCAAGAAATTGCAAAACTTATACCTCTTATTCCTAGAGAATGGGAACATGTCGGCAGCAGTGTCAGTAATGGTTAGATAGCCCATTTAACTTCAACGGTGGGTGTTATAGTCATATTTAGATTTTGCAGGGGGACCAAGTCGCCCTGCAACAGGCGCTTTCCCGGATCCAACTCTCAATTTTCTCAAAACTTTGGTCAAACAGCCTGCAGGAAAAATGTTCTAGCGTCCTCTGATGGAACTATCGAAAGTTTATATATAGATCTTTTGAAAGAGGCGGAACAGGGCTACACAATGATAGCTACGTTTTAGGACACCTCCACTGTGAGGAGCTGCGATGAGTTGATTGGAGGTTCCATTTTCGGCAATTCTCACTTGGAAAACTACTGTCGCGAAGCCATTGTTCTGACGTCATCCATTATTCTCTGCTTATAACCTTATAACTTTAATTCAGCAAAAGCTGCTGCTGGCTTTGCATTATAAATGAGGACTATGTAGGATGTTCGCGTATTATTGATTATAAGTGTATTTATTCGCAAAAGTTTTTGTGGGGCCTTTGCTAGTTATTATAATTAATGTTATTATTATTATTATATTATTATTATTATTATTATTATTATTACTACTACTACTACTACTACTACTACTACTACCACTACCACCACTACTACTACTACTACTACTATTATTAGTAGTAGTAGTTGTTGTAGTATTATTATTATCATTATTATTATCAGCCAATACACTGTTCATAAATATTGCATGATGGATGAAAAGACTTAAACATTTTTTCAGGTTTCCTCACGGTGATCCTACAAAGCTAAGCAGTGGGATACAGGCAGTTCGCTGGAAGAGCTGGAAGCTGGAGAAGGGCAAACATCTCCTCTGCAGTGCACATTTTGTAGAAAGTGACTTTGAGATCATTCAGGATCCTCGGTCTTGTCCTCGTCTCAAAAGCTCAGCTGTACCATCACCATCACTTTTTCACTTTCCTGTTCATTTACAGAAATGTGAAACCATAAATTGCAAATCCATCACATATTTATAAAATCAGGCACTAAATTTCCTTTGCTTTGTATATAAATGCACTTCAGTTCTCGATTTTTAATGCACGTAAACTATGACATAATGATCGAAAAGCACATTTTAACTTGTTCATTTGATTAGAATAAATTAGTTTTGTTGCAGGCCATTCTCTGAGACCATGGGCTCTCACATCAGAAGGTAAAGGACTGAATAGGTAGGTGTAATTTGTGTACGAATTCCTCCCGTGTTTAGCTTGTATTCTGCATGTTGAAATGTTTAGCTCATCTCAATTTGACGTGTTGAAACATGTTTACATTCACTTGCGTTTACGGCAGTGGCACAATGAGACCTTGTTACTGTTACTTAAAGGACAAGAAAAGGGGTACCCGAAGTAGGTTTCAGAAAAATCGCCTTAAAAAATTATATTACTTTACAGCAATTTTATGCGTATATCGTACTCGCGTTGAAAGGAATTTTCGTTTGTTTTCATTTTAAATCTCCCGCAATACTGTTCCAAAGGCGCCATTACATGACGTCACTAAAACACGTAAATCAGGGGAAGAAAAGGCAATGTTAAATTATGACCCAAAAGACTTTCTGTGCAAATCTATATGTAACTAGACTAATAATTTAGAATGTTTGTGCCAATTGGTAAAATGTCGCTGACTCACCCTCCAGGGTGCGCCACTCACTAACCAAAAACGTATTTTTAATCTTATTGACAAGATACAGTAATTTAAAATTTTACTTAGTTAGTGACATGTGTGCTACGAATGCTCTGATTATTTTTTCAAACTTTACAAAATGTTATCAAAACTTGTTTCAAACGACCTACCATTAAAATGGCTGCGTCTAACGGTCATCGCGGGAGTTTAAATTTACACGTTTTATACAGCGTTACTGCCGATGCAAGCCCTGCATGCAAAAAGGTAGTATGTAAGTGGTATAAAATTTCAAGACAAATTTTTTAAGCTTTATGTAAGTGGAAGGTTTTTTTTTGTGCTTCAAGTCTTGCTGAGTATTTTTACAATGAAATCAAAACTTGCAATTTAAGACTTACTGTACCAGTATTTATGCGGCCAACTTCTAGAGAAAATTCTTTGCATAATTACACTCTTTAAGAATTTAAAGTCACGTGTAAGAAACATATAATGAAACTGTTTTCTTTACCTTGTCATTGCAGTGCAAGGGAAACAACAGTAAATCTTCCTATCCCCTATTTTGATGTGTTGCTAAGGAAATGTTCATTTTCCTTAAAATCGCTCCTTGAAATGAGTGATGACACCTGTTTGAGATGCTTCAGGTTGTCCGATGTATGTCGAACCTCTAAACTTTACAGCAGGTGGAGGGACATATTATTTGCATAATTCGTGTATATCACAATTCTCTGAGACATACCAGACGTAAAGGAAAACCAGACCCAATATTAAACTGTAGGTCAAAACTATCTACTCTTTAAAATATTGAAAGTAAACACACTATTTTTTCAAAAATGACCTTGTGAAAGAATTATTACCACGTAATTTCGCATTTGCGCCACTAGTTCTTCTCTGCTACATGCATTTCTTTATTCGTTAGTTAGATGGGCACTAAGCGCCTGCATCGGAAATGCGTTACATAAAGAACAGATGCTGTACCGCTCAAATCAGATGTGTTAGTTTGTGACGAACTACACATGTTTGACAGTTCATGCGTGAGCACAACGGTAAATTTGAAATTTGAATTTTTATCTTAAAACTTGCCTTGTTTTAGTACAACACACTGAATATCTTACAGTAGCACTGTACATAAATTTTCTCTTTTGCAAACACGTGCAACACACTTGTGGAATAATTTTGCTGTTGAAAATTATGTTAGTTTGTGATGTCATCATTATTTGGGCTCGTCTGCCATTAATTTAGTTTTTAATTTATTATTTAATTATCAGAAATGCTTTGCAGTATTAATTGTGTTAAAATGTATACTTTTTAACAGACTTAAAAATGGGGTAGTATATGAAAAATCGTTCTGTCTTCCTTTAAACGTACAGGCATATGCGTTATGCTTCATCTATGTACATAATTTTAAGTTAATTAATTTATTAATTAGTTCTATCTACTAATTCTTATTTACTGTGTGCAACTAATCTTATGGATGCTTTTACGGCTGAAATAAAATTGAAATTGAAAAGAAAGTAAGAAAGTTGAAAACAATCATGATTTGTTTTTCACAGCATGCACCATTGGAGCTAACTTGTGAATCTACCTGTGATCGCTGAAGCTTGACTGGTATTGGTAATCGTGCTGCCGGTCTGAGGTAATCTTTTTGTGGATCTGTTAAATCCTAAAAATTTGGAGACTCTAGCCACTTCTTCTTCCCAGCTTTTCCCTATGCGGGGTCGCCGTTGTGAATGAGTCCTTTCCACGCATTCCTGTTGTTGACCATCTCTTCATTTTATGTCTTCCCTTCCCACGTGAACTTCACCGACTCTTCTTTTCAGGTGTCCATACTATCGCAATCTTGCGAGGCTTCCACTACTTTTACTGTTCCTCTGATATTATTATTTCTAATTTTATCTCTTCTTGTTATTCCCACCATCCATCTCAACATCCTCATCTCCACCACACCCATTTTCTTCTCTTCGGTCTTCTTTAGAGAAGCTGCTTCCAGCCCATAGATTAGAGCGGGTCTGACCACTTCTTTGTGGAGACTCATTCATAGAAGGTTTTGGCACAGTTTTTACAGGCAGATGCCTGTAAAAACTGACCCTAACCCTCCCTATTTATCCGGGCTTGGGACCGGCACTGAGTTGGGCTGGCTTGCCCCCCCCCCCAGTGGCTAGGTTTTGGAGACACTAGCCACTATTTTATTGATTATTTTGCCCTTGTGCAAAGCTATAGTTGTCGATAGCAGCTTTATTTTCCTTATTAACTGTCACATTTCTGTGGTCTGATTCGTAACCTGCATTATGCAGATATAATGCAGTCAGTGCGTAACACTTTACTACAGAATACAGAATAAGTTCATTGTCTCAATAACATAATCAACATAGCATTAACAAATGATGTGACTACTAAGAGAGACAGGGTGACGAAACGACCGAAAGGTCATCGAGTCTACCACCCTTCTACTAATTTAATAACAAAACTCTACTTAGATTAGTACTGTGAGCTATGTAAATTAAACTATAATGTAAATGTAAATTATATTTTATTTTATCTAAAGCATTATTCTTGTATAGCAGCAGTTGTTAGTTAGTAGCGTGTGCATATGTCATAATTGCATAGCTGGATTAGTCAGTAATATGTGAAAATAATTTTAAGTTACAAATTAAAATTAATCAATACTTTGTCATATAGCATAACTGTTAACTGATACAGACCACGTGCAGCCATAAGCATACTAGACAATAGAATTAACGATAAACTTTTGTTAGCAGGTTTGGCAAGTTGCCTGAATCTTGCAGTGAAAGCCAGTTGACATTGTGCAAGATGTACGTGCAGGAGTGACGGTTTAGAAGGTCGAACATTTTGCTCAAAAGTCAGCGTGCAGCACAATTGTGCCATCGTTGTATCACAGACATGGTACCATGTGCTGGATTGTGTCGGTGTCCGGAACTGTTTCCACTGACAGTGACCGGGGCTGCAGCTTTCAGGTAATCCGAGAGAACTGAAATTGACAGCAGGTTTCGACACTTTGCCGCCAGCACTGGACCTTAATTTATCCGACAGAAGTGAAGCGACATCTGTTAGTTTACTGACTGTGAGAATCACTAAAGTTGTTTATTTGATTTAAACTTTAAGCTGAAATTGTTTCATAAAACTACAAAATAATAAACATGCAAGGAGGTCAGACAACTCAATCAGAGACTCTGCTAATGAAAGTTTTGCTTAACTGTGATCGTAGCTATAAACTTTTCCCAACGTGCAAC
Organism: Tubiluchus corallicola; assembly: GCA_030141605.1. Lineage (NCBI taxonomy): Eukaryota > Metazoa > Priapulida > Priapulimorpha > Priapulimorphida > Tubiluchidae > Tubiluchus > Tubiluchus corallicola. The sequence goes on from JAQGDQ010000366.1 coordinate 175,857, forward strand.
GTACCTTGTGGCATAAATACGCTCCAATAACCACGAAGGTTTTTCACAATGAGTTCCGTTAGTGGAAACTACAGCACGCAGAGGTACATTCTTTCTATGGTCCTTAGGAAGACCACACAAAGTTCAGGGCATCTTGAGTGGAGATTCACTCACGATGCCCTGAACTTTATGGTCTTCCTTAGGACTATAAGAAGAACGTACTTGTGGCATAAATTATACTTGTCCTCATCACTAGTTATCAGGGCCGGAACTAGATGTGGCAAGCAGGGGGGCGCAAAAATTTTCTGGGGGGGGGGCGAGGTATCCGAAGTGGTTAAATAATGGTTAAGCCGATTTTCAACCCCTTTTATTCTGCATGCAGGCCTATAATTAACATGTGTGTAGGACGGCGTAGCAAACATTTTTTACCTAATTCTAATTCATATTGAAAATGATTACATGCGGACTGCAATTTTCACTGCAAAAAAAATTATTCGTCTGATTTTGCGGGGGGGGCGCAAATTTTGACAGTTTGACCCCCCCGCTCCCTCCTAGTTCCGCCCCTGCTAGTTATGTAGTTCATCCTTAGCAGGTGCAAGGAAAAGGAATCATCGCATTCTGATTCCTTATCTTGCTCTTCGACAAACTTGACAGATTATCACTAGTTGTCTGGTCGTCTCTGCTAATACTTCGACGACTCGGTTTTTGCCCTTTTGACTGGAATGATTTTGTACTACACCTGTTAGCTATATGTCCGGTTTTCTTGTATTTGTGGCATGTAGCGTCTTTCATGTTACACTTAGGTGCAATGTGATTTCCACCACACCTGCAACATACAACTAATGATGCTTTGGCTTATCAATACCATTATACTGGCAGTTTTTCACCAATTTTATTTTATTCGCTGCCCCAGAACATCTTATTTCCTTGCTTTGCTGTTGCGTCATCTCCATGGCCATTGCAACTTGGCATGCCTTTTCAAAAGTCACGTTATCAGTATGTAAAAGCTTATTCTGGATTCTACTATGCATTGATCCACGTACAAATCGGTTCCGTAAGACTTAACTCTCGACAAAAACTCCCCGTAATTGACGTACAGTGATTCCTCGAGATACGAAATTAATTAGTTCCGGAGGGGCTTTCGTACTTAGAATTTTCGTATTATGAGACAAGATTTATTACGATTTATTATTTATAAATGGCGTAATTCATTACAGAGATCCCCCCCCCCCCCCCGAAAACAGTCATATAAAGTGTGAATATTGTACCCACCCAAAAGAAAATGTATCATAACAACATTTATTATTTTTGATTGATTTTATTATTTTCTCATTGTTTTTAACATTTATGCAAATGATTATGTTGTCATTAACGAACATATGACACTTTACCTTTCGAAGCGTTCACATGTTGCACACAACAAAGCATTCACGTGATGCTACGAAATGCATTCTGGGAGGACTGCTGTCGGGCGGCACTTGCGATTTTCGTTTTCGTATCTTGAATATCTTCGTTAAATGGGACGGAAATTTCTTTGAAGCCCGATTCGTATTCTGAACTTTTCGTATAATGGGGTTTTCATTAGTCGAGGTTCCACTGTAAAAATAGTTTTTCAGTGCTGCAATAAACCTTGCACGCTTTCTCCTTTTTGGCTGAGTATGTCAAAATGAAATGATGCCAGATACCATAAATGGTGCAAATTGTGCATCTAGCGAAAGTGTGTACACTAAGTTTTGACGCCAATTTTCAAAGGATGTAATAGTCTCTGTTTTAGACAAACTGCACGATGTGTAGTTGCCATAATTTGACTTTACAATAACTCAATTTATCAAATAAACTACACGAAGCCAGGAGCTTAAATTCCTGGATTGCTGGTCACTATTGTGCAGGTATCTGCTCCAACACGCTTACCACTCCTTGAACTCGTCTACAGTAGGCTGGGTGACGTAAACATGCTGCCGCCACGGAGACAAGAAAAGGGAAACAGCAAATTCCAACAGTTAAAATGTAGTTTATTTTAAATGAACTCGACAACAAAATACTAGGTTATAGTAAAAGGTCTAGTTAATCAGACCGCCATCGTCGAGATGATCTCCTCGACCAAGACGCACTACCTAACTCTCATTCATCATCATCATCTCCTTACATTCTGCACTGTTAACGCAAACACAACAAATAGCATTGGCGATAGGTTAAATATAGAGGTTAAATACAGCCCATTTTTCTATGGCAGTTAACATACGCTACCTAAGTACCTTGACCATGAATACCTTAAGTACTCAAGCTCTATAAAAATTTTAAAATTTGTTTACTGGGCATTACCGCCTACCTTTCTTACTATTTATTTTCAACACATAAGCAGTGATTTCTTTTAAGATTACTTACCCACACCTCTTAATTTCGAGGTATAAAACTGCATGATGGATAACGAAAAAACACAAAAACTGCTGATGCAAGAACACGGCGTTGCTTAAATTGTTGCTAGACGCAAAATCACGTGAATTCACTGCATTCTTCCTGCCATCTAGCGGACCTTTAATAAATAAAGTGTGCAGCGCTGTGTACCGATTTGCAGTCGCATGTGACGTCATATCATTGTCTCTTCGGGCGAGCTTTCACCTTTTGCTGCTTTCCTAAAAAGAATTTTTTATAACTTAACTTTTGTCAAAAATGACTCATTAAGTGTGTATTCCAGTTTGAACCAGCCTTCTGGTGAACAACTTAACTTAAATGCTTTCCTGATGACGTTTTCTAGAAAATGTCTCTTGCATCTGGCAGCAGCATTTTTCTTCCAGGTCATTTGGAAGGAATTTTCCGAAATTTCCACTGCAGCCCAATCTGAATGTAGGCTCTCACCAAGTGTGTCTGAATGTGAGGTCAAAAGGAGTGATCCTTGTCAAATATTTTGTGGACGAAAAATGAAAGTTAACGTAAGTCGTCTTCAGGACATAGAGAATGCTGTTCCTGATGTTCTCGACAGATTATCTGTTTATCAGTTTTATGAAAAGACTTTACCTAAAAGCGTTCTAGAGGGAAAGACCATCAAGCACAAAACTTGATGAAAATCGCAAGAGAAAAGTGTGTAACTTTATTTGTGCAAAATTTCGACATTTTAGCACATTTTTCGTCAGTTTCTATAAGACGCACTTTAAATTCAGCAAGGAAAATCCTCCGTTTTTATTATTATTATAAGCCTTTTATTTACCTCTCTTTGCAGATACAATTACAGATATATATATATATATATATATACATATACAGTCAACATACAAAATATAATAAGTAATACAAATAACAGTGGGCCTTTGTATCTGCTACACAAGTTTACAAAACTGTTTTGCAATCTGTAAATTTATACAAAACTTTCCTACACTAAATGCAAGACATTATTATTTATACGCTAACATTATTACTACATTATTTCGTATACTAACTTATTAATACATTAGCTAAAAAATCAATTTTTTTAATAATTATGCTTATTTAGCACAGTTTTCATTATAAAAGAATCTCAAACTGTATTTATAAAATCAAGTACAAAATCTCCTTTTCTTTGTATATAAATGCAATGCAGGAAGGTGGCGTCGCTGCAAAAATTAAGAAGTTCCGGTTAATAGAGCTGTACTATAGTGGCTCTTTAAGATCTTTTTAGTTTTAACCTGCATTTTCTCACTAGATTTTTCTGGAACAAGTTGGTCACTTAGATTGTGTAAACTTCGGCCCCGTTTCGATCCTTGTGGGATGCCCTTGATGGCTTATACCCGGTCGTTTCTGTGTGGTAGCTGATCTTAACATGCTACAGTATTGCCTCTGTTTTCGCCCATAATTCGTTCCTAAAAAGTGTTTGAAAACCCATTTGGTTGAGTACCAAATCATTTATTCCCATGAGAAACAATGTAAAAGTAAATAATCCATTTTCGAGCGGCAAATGAACTGTAAAGTATTACTAAAACGAAATATAATAATGCAAAAAAACATTGATATCATCAATTTCGCTATGCCATACATCGATGCAAAATTGGAAACACGAACTCCATTCTCATATTTTGTTACGATTTCTTTCTTTAGTTCTATATTCGCTCTCGCAGTTTTTCGTTTTCCTTTGTCACCGCCACTTCCACTCTTCTTAGGAAACATGATTAGGTTAAGTATAACACAAAAATAAAAGTAATCCAGGAAAAATAAGCGTAGAAAGCACTTAGCGATGTTAGGCAATTCAAATGTTGTGTGTGTGTGACTCTCTCGGGTGAGGTCGATTACGCTCGGCTCTACTCGGCTTGCCGCGAATGCGTTCATCACGTGTTTGGCGGTTGGTCGAGTACCGAAATTCTGGTCAAGAGCGCAAATAATTTCAGTTCGAATTTGCTGGTCGAAAACCATATGCATTAAGTTTACAGAGTAATAATTTAAACCCCTAGCTTCCACTTCACTAGCAAATTTATCTTAAAATCTGCTGTAAGTCTAAGGTGCAGATTCATCAATCACTTTTCAACAGCAAACTGAATCACCACTACACTTGCTCAGCTTTCCTTTACAAGGCCATGCAAAAGCCACCCAAATATGGAATCAATAGCTGTGGAGGCTGCAGAGTAATGAAATGCTTTGAGTCCATTATGTCCATCAGTTGGTGATAAATGTTACTACTAGCAGATGAATCTCTCGTGGATTGCCACTGAAAATCTCGGAGTTGCCGAGGGTTATGCCCTTTAAGTCTCCTAACTACTCACCTGCGGTACTTGTCGGAAAACGTTTCACTAGTTTATCTTGGGTGGTGGGGTTAAAGGTCACAATTTTTCCTGTATTTGTTCGAAGTTTAACATGAACAGTGTGGCATTTCTGCTGTTGTGTGCTAAGTCCACCCATAATAGCTAACGAAAGATTATGCTCACCTAAAATTTGGCAGCCTGCTCCTGCAGCATCACACAAAATAAGACAGATTGTGGCACCAGGATCTATAAAAACACAAATAGGAACCAATGATTTGGCACCTTCCAAACAACAGTGGCAGTCATTAAGAACACAACGTTTGTGCCAAAAGACTGTAAATGAACTGATGGAACATCAACACTTGCACCAGAAGTATTTGAACCTCTTTTAACATAAGGACTCACATGGGAGCTGCCAGCAATTGAATTGCACAATAAATAATGATGCCATTTACTACATCGCTTGCATGGAGCTTTACGGCAAGTATCAGATCTATGGTTTAAACCAAGACACAAAAAACAACAACCTACTGTTTTCGCTCTTGCAAAGTCATAATAGGAAGAGTAGCACAATCACGCAACATATGTTGAGCTCCACCACAAAATAAATAATGGAAATTCTTTGAAGTTGAAGGTGCATTTTTAGTGTTACTACGAGAATCACTAGACTGAAGAACAGAAACTGAATTTAGGGTGCTCCTCACACCTAAATTCTTATACCCAGCATGACGACTGTAGTCATCGAACTCCCTATGGCGAGTATATGAAGCAGCCTTTCATCTAATATTAACTTTGCTTTTCATGAACTGTCAAAATTTTTCAAAGCCATCTTCTTGCCTTCTCATTTGTTCCCATTCAACATGCCAAGCATATGGAATTTTTGCTAAAAAGACAGCTAATTCTTCTATTCTAAGTCCCATTGCAGTGAGGCCCCTTATAACAACTTCAAGCTCGTCTACAAAATTTCACTGTGCTTCAATATTTTTGAATCAGCAATATTTTCGATTGTCACAGTTTATTAATAATGACATCTTGCTTCTGTCTTTATCACCAAATCTCTCCTTCAGTAAGGAAACAACTTCCAGATACAGGCCATCTCTTACCTGAGCAGCCTCACCTTTAAGTAAATTCTTCAAGTAAACAAGTTTATGAACATCTGCAGATTTATTAACATTTAGCATTGAAGGCAATAAACATGTCCCGAAATTCATATATGCATATGAAGTTATATATCTTTTAAGAGGTTCCATAAATGAAAAACAAATAACAAACTACATATATGATTAACATAAATTTTACAAAGTCATGACAGTTTATATATTTACATTCTATGTACAGGACATTGTGTTTATAGTTAGCTTCGTTTTTCTTTTTCTTCACAAGTTTCTCCAATACTTCCACTCTGTCCTTTCTCTTCTTTTGGTGAAATAGGACTTCTCCTGATGTTGATGTATGCTAGCTTGGTTCCGGAGTTGCATATGTACATGGAGCATTCTTTTCCAATCTGGGTAAATGAGATTTCCGGCTTTTCTTCAGTTTCAATGCAAGACCTTTTGTGTGCTTCTTCCTAGCTTTCCTTTCTTCTCTTGCCACATTTCTCTTCACTTCAGCTTTACTAGCTAATGACTTCTTTAATTTGAGTTTACTGGCTCTCAATTCTTTTGCACTTCTCTTTCGCAGGAGCACTGTTTTGTATACAGAGGCTGCCTGTGTCATATTGTAGCACAGTTTTGGATCAACAGGGTCATGGTTTACATCCTTCCTTTTGAAATATTCAACTGCACTTGCCCTTTTAGTGTTCAAGTGCTGCTTTACAGTTTGGATAGCACTATAGGTGTTAAGATTCATCTGACAGGCTCTAATGTTTATAACATCTCCCATTGTGTTAAATGTTGACTCCACCTGTGGGCCTTGAATTATACTCAATACAGCAAACACAACCTTGCACACTTTGTTGCACTTCTTAGAATCTAACTTTGACCCACCAACTATCTACCCTCTGATGTTCCTCACTTATGGCTGGTAAATTTGCATCAACTTGCAGTTTGCAAACTACCAAATCAAAGGTTTCCTCCTCTTCCTCACTGAGCACACAGGCCTTATCTTTTAATGACTTCAATGTGGCCATCGTCAAGTTGTGACCTATTGCAGCTGAATCAATTGCTGAAGCAGCTTGTAGGATCTTATTTTCCAGTGGAAGTGTCACCTGCATGTATTTCCCAGACACCTTGAATGCTATTACAACATTTGTCAGGAAACTTCTGCAAACAGGATCATCTTTCCTCGATTCACTACCTTTTATAAAATAGGCGAGGTTATGGTGATGTTGTCAGAATTACATTATTGCGAAATTATCTCTTTTTATTGCTCTTTTTAAAAGTCTCTTGGAGCTAGACTTTTTCCCCTTTTTTCCAGTTTTGTTTTCTTCAAAACTATAACTAGTGTGAGTTTACCCAATCTGAAGACTATACACTTTTTTAATTACTCCTAGTGTTTCCATTCGTGTCAGTTCTTCCTCCAATTATCCATGTAGTGCAATGGGCCGTTGCGACATGGATGTACCACTCCAGGCGGCTTCACATTTTTATCAACTGCTACGCTATGTAGAGCTGGCAAGCATCCTAAACTGATAAAAACATATGCAAACTCCTCCTTGAGCTCTACATACTCCTGGTATCTTTCACCACTATCTGTGGTGTGGCTGGTTTCTTCTAGCAGATAAACTTGTTTCAGTATTCCTCGCTGTTCATCTGCATCACTGCCAAGTATAGGTATCAAATGGCATTAATGCACCATTCAATTGATTAAATACGAATAAGAAAAAGTAAGCCAACGAATTAAACAATACATCAGTAGTGAAATTAATGCACTATTCAATTGATTACATACGAATAAGAAAAAGTAAGCCAACGAATTAAACAATACATCAGTAGTGAAATTAATGCACTATTCAATTGATTAAATACGAATAAGAAAAAGTAAGCCAACGAATTAAACAATACATCAGTGGAATATCTTAACTCTAATAATAAACAAATTATACGTAATATAGTGAAAAAATAACAAACACCAAATTTATCTGAAAAATGGGCCAAAAAATTGTTAAAATACTTAATAAAAGTGACTTTTATTAAATATTTCAACAACTAATTTGAAAAAAACAAGCTTATAGGTGAGGTAATATGATAACGTAAAATGTACATTATACAAAAAATCATGTGATTACATATATAACTGATTTTAGAAAAATGTGCGAGGTTGTAGATGAGACAAGTAATATGATAACGAAATTACATGATATCATTACAGATGTAATATATTGACAATATAATGCAATGTAAAAATATGAATTGAAAGCATGGCTCGGTATACTGGACAACAGTGAGATGGAGGAACTGAGGGCAGCCCGGCTTATCCAATAGGAACGAATGATTCGCCATCGCCGGGCTGAGGGCATCGATTGGGTTTCTTACGAGTCTCTGCTGTTTTTACGAGTTTGTAAATGAAATCTGAATGAAATGTCACTAGACAAAACCATATGACGATAACGAAATATTAAAAATGTTTTAAATGACGATGATGGTAATGAGGTAGTTCTAGATGAAGGATGTTAATAAGTTGCAAATGACGAAGATAGTAATGAGGCGGTTCTAGCTAGAGGGTGTTAATAAATTGTACAGGACTCATCGGAGTCCTGTAGAGGGGAGGGGAACGCTAATCCCAAATACAGACGCAGTGGCGGCTCGTGGATAAGTACTACGGAACTGCAGCACCCCCTATTTTCACTCGATAGTATAGACGTACTCTGTTTCCGCACATATACAAAGAAAGAACTAGAGAATAAGAGGGTAGTGCTGTTTGTTTCACAGCCCAACAGAGTACGCTTCTGTACACATGTCTGAGCCCAGGTAGAGAAAGTACTGTCGCTCACACAGAGCACGTGAGGGTAGTGCTGTTTGTTTCACAGCCCAACAGAGTACGCTCCAGCAACACTGTGAACTAGAGAACAAGAGGGTAGTGCTGTTTGTTTCACAACCCAACAGAGTACGCTTCTGTACATATGTCTGAGCCCAGGTAGAGAAAGTACTGAAATTTTTATCAGCTGCTACGCTATGTAGAGCTGGCAAGCATCCTAAACTGATAAAAACATATGCAAACTCCTCCTTGAGCTCTACATACTCCTGGTATCTTTCACCACTATCTGTGATGCGGCTGGTTTCTTCTAGCAGATAAACTTGTTTCAGTATTCCTCGCTGTTCATCTGCATCACCGCCAAGTATAGGCACCAATTCCGTTTGGCTACTAAAAACTATATTTTCTCTGCCTCTGTGATTGATATGCAATATAGGTATGTGACCTCCTATATGCGACGTAATTCTATGAGCAGAATGCAATTTTGATCATTTCTTCAACCTTTAGAAATCATCTTCTGGTAAATATTTAAGTGTGATCCAATGTCTTATTTCATTTGCACCTCCACTCCATGAAAGTCCATTCGTATCATTTATTTTGACTGTGACGCTGAGCTACGGATCTCATTAACGAACAAATGATTTACTTCCTCATCTCTACTCTGATTGCCGTCACTAGAGCAAGTAAAATCCTGATCAGTAGTATGTACAACTGCTCTGCACACACTAGCAAAATGTTTTGTTTTCCATACTAGAAGCAACTTTTGCAATAAACCGGACATTTAAATTCGGCATGAGTCGATCCACAAAACTTGTATTTGTTCTGATTTCATTCCATAAAGTTAGTTCTCTTTTTAACTCTACAGGCAATTGTTGTTGCTGTTTGAAGGTTTTATATGCTGGTTTTTAGTTTTATCCAGAGCCAGTTCTTGCACCGATATTGGCATAATTTCCCTTGCTTGGGCTTTAGTGGCTTGTGCAGCATGACACGTATCTAGGCATTTTGACAATGTTAAGTCATCCTCTCGTAAAAGTCTTTCTTTCAGTGCAGGAGGTGCTGTACACATGATCCATTCGCTTATTAACGAGTCATGCATATCTCCAAAGGCACAGTCTTTTAGCCTTAGGTGGTTTAAGTACTGTTCGATGGTCTCCCCTTCCTTGCTGTCACTTGTGAAAAATTTATGGCTGTCATAGATTTCATTAGTTATATATGTTTATTGACTGATTAAGAGATAGTGGAACATGATATTTTGGTTCAGTCCATAGTTCACTACAAAAAAGGACTTTTGATCATATAACATGATCCAAGAATAGCTAAAGAATTATTTACAAATTATCACTACACACTCACAAAAATCGCTAAAAAGTTATTTACAAATTCACAATATGACTTTGGATTTCCATTGAAAAGTTCATACAGCTCATTGAAGTTCAGTTCAGTGTTATTTTCACGAAGTGATTTAAAGTGAAGATACAGTCTAACCTCGTTATCTCGCCACTGTCCATCTAGGGCAAATTTTTGGCGAGAGGCGAGTATGGCGAGATAATGGGAATATAACGAAGTTAGTCTATATGTATATACATACTGTACATAATAGTTGATTAACATAGTGTTCCTCTATGTACATATAAAATATATTTCGCATTATGATACCAATCAACATTAAATCAAAAATGAAAAAATGTCATTTTGGCTCACAGTGTTTCCGAAATCTGTGTAAAATTATGTCTGGATTCACCCTATCATCATCGTCCAGACCCTATGAGTTGAAGATTTTTAGGCCGTCTTGGCCTATCCAGTCCATACAAGGTGTATTTATTCCTGATAAATCTCCCATTATTTCTTGGCACTGAGTTTCATTGAAGCAATTATACGTAGCGTTTAAAATTATTGTACAGACAACATAGTTCGTAGTAAGCTATTGCGTCGCACACTGTAGAAGTGTACATAAAAGTTTGCTGTTTTACTCACTGACGTGCCCTCACTTGCTATGTCAAGACTTCAAGTTCACTGTCTCGGAAAACCAGTTGTTTTTTTTTTGCGCACAGATCTGACCGTCGGGGCTTTCGCACTACTTTCGCGGGAACGTGCCAACGTAGTCTCCTGCTGAGAGTCCGTGCGTTTACAGCTATGCCTTTCTGATATTAAACTTCCTTGAAAACTGGTATTTCTCTCAGCTTCCCGGTGTTTGGCAGTGTAAGTCCGTTTCCACTGGCTGCCACCATGTAATATTATGTACTAGAACACAGTATTTATATGTAAATTTCCTTTTTTTGTTCAGGATTAAGACAAAACAGTTTTCGCTTCAGAGACATCATGTAAAGTTGCTCACACTTTGTGGAAACTCAAACTTAAACGCAGCTTTGGTGTTATAGAGTAAGGATATCGGTGACGCTTTAGTTTCTCTGCGCATTAACCAACCACAGCACTCCTAATCTAATCCTGGTGAGACACACACTAGATTAATTATGTCTGTCTATCGAGTACAGCAGCATTGTCTACATACCGCGGTTATATTGATCGACACACGGTATATGTATTGATCGATTCACCTCTGAATTTGTCTGTTTGGCAACATAACGAATATAGTTTACATAAGCACTCATCCTAGCATGACATGGTGAGGGCGAGAAGCGAGGGTGGCGACTTAACGAGGTAAATATCAAAGCAGGAAATCCATCCTGGTTCTTTCTATGGTGAGAGACGAGTTTGGCGGCATAACGAGGGGCGAGATAACGAGGTTAGACTGTACATACAGTACTGTTTGAAAGTGTGGTAAAGAGTTTTCCCTCAGTTCTCAAATTTAAGCCTTTTGAAATTCTCTTCTTCTTCTGCAAAATTTCCTTTTAACTGCAATGGCGATGGAGGTTTGAACTTCAAGTTGGTTGCTATAGTATTGTGGCGTTTCGTTTTGTCCTCCAGCAGCTACTGTTTGTGTGAACTTCTTACAGTTTATTTCTGTCACCTCGTGTTGATGTCAGAATTACAGTATTGCAAAAGCAAGCTAGTCCGCTGAAAGTTGAAACTAGGCATTATTATTTATGAAATCACTATTTATTTAAACACTAAATACTTTCATGTCGATGTCCAGCTCCACACACAAAGCAAGGCTGCATGTCTTCGGTTGCTATAAAACTAAGTGTGGATGACTGCACAGCACCACCTATAATTAAGCTACATAATTAACATCACAGTTATATTGCCATACGCTTTACAGTTGCACGCTGTATATATATATATCTCAGTAACTCAGAAATTCAGGCATGATATATATATATATATATATATATATATATCATGCCTGAATTTCTGAGTTACATGTACATGTATCATAAAAGCTTAAAAAATTTTGTTAAGATGTTCTTAAAAGATGCTCCACTTATTACTTCTCACTTTAATCATGCACTTTAATATTAATGCATGATGTATAGTCCCCTTCTGGCACTACACGCCGTCATCTCCTTGGAATTTATTAAACAGTAAGGCTTTGGCAGGTTGTGTTCATGGACTTTCCTCCTGACAAGATTTTTAAAAATGAAAGTGTAGGGTTAAATTCCTGTATCATTCTCGGGTTTGATATTAACCCTTTCATACCCATTGTATCCCGTGGGATACAACAATATTTTCTGTCTTTAAAATGAATAAAGTTTTAAAACTGACAGTTATTTGATCTGTTAATAGTTATTTTGATTTAAGCCAATAACAATAGACTAAAAATGGTGATAAAATGTCAAACAAGAAAATCTACATAGCATTAAAACCTGCTATTCCGTCAGCACTTACTAAGTGCTCAAATACAATGTTTTGCCAATTTTTTTAGATTTTTTACTTTCTTTACTGGCTTTTTATGATTTAGACAAACTTATGTGTAATTTTCTTGCATTTTTATGCACTTTTGAAGTCAAATTCTCGAATGCCGACTCTATACTGTGATGCTTTAGTACGAATTTAAGAATTTCTTGCAATGTTTTTTTTGATTTGTTCATGTTGCAATTGTTATTCATTTTGGCATTGCAAAGGTGTTGCTATATTTACAATATTTTGATACTGCTTTGTTATTAGTATGCACAATTTTACACATTTTGATATTTTAGTTTTATTGGTCAAATTAAAGGTAGTTGATGCTCTGGTGTTGCACTCTGATACCTTTGAACTGTGTAATACCATATTTTTGCACTTCATTTTGATACTAGCGCCTTTATTACTTAATTTATTTTTGATTATATTTAAAATTTTGTATTATCAGTTTAGTAACTGATTCCTTATAGTAGATGGATGTGCATTTTAATACATACATAATTAAGTGATATTTTAATTTTGCTCTTCCATTGTTCACTACTGAATTTACATTAAGCGATGTATTATAGTTACTACCTTGTACTTTAACATTTCATTGTTCTCGCTTGGTCCACGGAGAAATGAGCCTTTAACTTAATTGTTTATATCTTAATCGATATCAAGGTTAATATTAATGAAGGTGCAGATCCATGATAAATAAATTTTGAAGACAAACGTGAAAAGCAGGAAATACGACTGCTTGAAACAGCTTGGATTTGAACCAGCTATCTTGGAAACTCTAAAATTTGAAATGCAGCACTGGCTGACAGTTGCTGTAGGAATGAATTTTTGAATGTCTTGATCACTGGGGAGAACATGTACACAGTCTAGCAGTATTTATATAGGACATAGGATTTATGGGCAGAGAGTCCCTGGTTCAAATCCAGGACGTTCCCCAACTATTCACATTTCCTGCTTTTCATGTTTTTTTCGAAATTCAATTAGTTGTTGGTTTATACCTTCAAACTTTCACTTAACTGTGAATATTCACAATGATCAGTGATTCTGTTTTTTGACTGTTTTTTTTCTCATTTGTTATTGCTCCAAATTTTCCAAATAAATAAGAATTTAAATCTAGTCTTAATCTTAATCTAGTTTCAATTTGTTTGACACGTCGTTTTACAAAAGATCTTGTGACAAGCTGTCCGGAACATTTGAGGTTCTAGAACATACGGGCTGCCTCCACTGGTAGTTCACTTTATTGTTAAGTGCCAACGACAATTTGATATTTTACAATTACACCTCTAAAAGCAAAGAAGTATGGCCAATACAAAATTTGAACACACCGATCTAGTTCAGGCTAATTGATTCTCGAAATTTAATGATGTTCATTAATATAACAGGTTATAATAATTATAGGTAGAGTTGAGATTATATCATAGCTATGCAAAGTGACATAAAAATGTGGACGATATATTTATGAATAGCTTAGATTTTAGATATTACTGCAGTGTATTTTTACGTATCTTTTTACTAATATACAAACATGACAGAGAAAATCACCTGTGGAAAATGTGTCAGTGATAACTTATTGGCAACATGACACAGACATAGGTTGCTGAAAGAAATTTATGGATAAAGAAGTGTAAGAACTATCACAGCAGAAGGTAGGTGCAACGATCATCAACCATTTCAGTTGTGGCAATTATCATTCATCAATGCGATCTACAGAAAACTTAGAAGACGGTTCATCATTATAATGGTCCATACTGTAAGCACGTTTTAGGAATCGGTAGGTTTCTGCGCTCTTGACCATCAGTTTTTCAGCACAGGATGACTTGGATGATGCAGGTGGTCCTCAGGCAGGCCTATAAAAGCGATGTTCACGCTCAACAGACTTTTTCTTCTGCTAGATAGAGAATATAGCCCAATACAGTAAGTCAGGTTAATAATAAAATATGTGTACTCTGCAAAATTATGCCTTTAACAAAAATAAAAAGGTTTTTTGCCATTGTTTTATGTTGAGATTTTTTCAACCTCACTGCATTCTGACATTGTTGACTATTGAGTAGTTTAACACAAGTATTTAGTAGTTGGTTGTGCTTGTTCTTTTTTTCCGATTAAGGAGTTAAGTGTGGTGCGCACAAAAAGCTATTTGATCTGAATTCTAACCGTTCGGCGGTGCATATATTAAGAAGAAAGTTTAGTTTACAGTTCACTTTATAAAAATTTATATGGATGACCGATTTAAAACCGTGTTTTAGTTTTTTAGTAAATTGTAATATAAAGGAGGAATAGTAATTTTATTAATTTAAATCGTAGTTATATTTTATGTCCCGATTTCTTCATGATGCGCTGTACTGATATGCTGATTTCTTGCGATAAGTTAGGTAAGGCACGATTTAAGGGTGGCGTCTATAATTTACTTGAGTGTTTCCACCGCACTGCTTTTTTTTACAAAACGCCGGCATGCCATGTATTGGCTGAATGAGAATTAGCCGACATAACGATCTTTTCATGTAATTGTTATTCTTTGAGACTTAAGTTAAGCTTAAACATTTTTTATATGAAATGTGAATGAAATAATAATTTTGCGGTAAAATGCAATGCATTTGGATAATTTTTTTCCTTTAATCAGGTTATAATAATGAAACAGTTTGGTACAGAATAAGTAATTATTGCTATTGCTAAAGTGACTATTGTCAATATCTCCCTTTTCTATATTTTTGACATAACTTTTTAATATATCTGTAATACCCTGTTAATAATTTCAGTTTTTTGGACTTGATCTTTCAGTTTTGATGTCAATTTCAATGTAAATTTTGGAATAACATCAACGAAAAATTCTTATCTATAAATAACTCCAAAAGAAATTTTTGAAGTGAAATCTTTTCTAATTATACAGAATTAATAAATTTGACTAATTATATAGCTGTCCCTGTTGCAATCATGACATTGCTGACTATGACGATTTCTATAGTTCGCGTTACTTCATACAGATACCATCACATCTTTCTCTGTCTTTGTGTTCTCTATTAACTTTTCTTTTCTACTCTTTTACTGCTCTTTTCTACTTTTCTACAAAAGTACCCCACCGGTCATTTGCAGCTTGGCATCTTATGTAGATAATAATAAATACGTTTTCAAATTCTTTTAAATGCTATGCTATAATGATTGTTGTGGATATATTTAATAATTAATAAATAAGCCAGTATATCCATATATCATTACAGGTAACGTTAGTAAGCTTTAAAATTATGTGAAAGAGCTCGTCTAATCACTGAGCAAACGAGCAAGGCGAATAGATTTCCCATATTGCATGAACACGAGTAGAGAGAGTCTGGTGTAACTTTAATAAATTGGCAATTAAGTTTTTCTTGTTATTCACATATCCTGAATCTCCATTTCATGAGGATTATTTTGATACCAAGTTCATCGCTCCATGTTATTTCTAAGCTGAGATAATCCACGTTGAAGTTGAGGTGCAGGCTGCATACTGAAAAACATGATTTTGAGAAAATCACTGTTAAAGTTCGCCATTGTTTTTTTGTCACTTTGTTTACAGCACGTACATCAGTGTAACCACGTGTATATCTCTATGTATGAAAATATAGAATCAATTGTGCGGAGTTATTTGAGTGAATTGCAGACAGTTTTTATATACTTTTGCATAGGAGCGGCCAGTACTTAGGCATTTTTGAGACAATTAGGTATCATGTATCCTTGATAGTTGGGTATTTTAAATTATGCATGAAACAAGGTAATTGATATTTTAAGTCCATTTAGAGTCTCTCTATGGTCACAAAATTGCAATTTGTTGCTGGCTCCAAAACCCTCAGCCTGTTTCAGAGTTTTTTGCAATTTGTCATTCTCATCCCTGGTACAGTCCCATATTTGCAAATACTTGCTATTTATTTGTTTCAATGCAGCGGAGAAATTAGCTGAACTTTTTAAGTTGGGTGCTGTAAATTTGTTTGTGCACTGGTTTTTGCAAATTTTAATTTTTGCCGATAATTTGTTCTACCGATCATAGCTAGCAGTTATCATTAGGAACAAAACTACAGTGAGATTTACAGTTCTTGCTGACATTGCTTTTTTTTGTTGTTGCATTCGCGACTTGTTCAGTTGTTGTTTTAATTTTTAATTGCATTATTTGCTTAAAATTATAATATAACTGCTTTGCATTTTGTTTATTTGCTACACTTAACACCTAACCACGTTTTATTCACTTAACCATGTAGTCTGTCGTGCTTTATAATATTTCTAAGTTATATAGGGGTGGCTGACTCGATGACCTCCTGGTCTTTCGCCACCCCATCTCTACATACTTTACATAATTTGTTGTATTTGCGCTATAAATATTATATTACAGATAAATAAACCTTTGAATTGAATTGAATCTACAAAACTGTATAAACTTTGTATGTTTTGCACCTTTCCAAAAAATATATATGTGCACTTGAAAAGTCGTTAGAGGAATCCACGTTTTTTAACATGTAGCTTCTATCATGGGTGTTTTATCGTTACATTGTGATAATAAGTTATTAATGTGATTAATTTTTTCTTTAGTTGTGCATAGTAGTTAGATTTACGAAGCTTCCTAGACACCTCACCAGGGCGGCGGCAATGGGAAAGCTGCTGTCGAAGATATTTGGCAACAAGGAAATGAGGATTCTTATGCTGGGGCTGGATGCTGCCGGAAAAACGAGTATCCTTGCCAAATAAAGTTCCGCAAATTCGCTGTACTTCATAGTACTTGTCGTAGTATATAGACATTGATTCTAAAATGGAAATCTCGGTGGAATTTTTGATTTAGGAAAGGCTTTAAGTGTTGTGAGCTTATATTTCTTTGGCATTTGAACGAAGATTCTAAAATTTCTGAAGTAATTTTAGCTTGGTGTCACCAATGTAAGCAAAACTTGTGTTTTTGCATTGCAATGTTATTCTTTGTTAAACGCTGGGCGCGTTCTTGCAAATTTGTCACCAAGACGACCCGGTCGAATTTGTCTGGCTTATTTCCTGATTTTAAAGCGGAAGAAAAAGCAATTTTAAAGCACATCCCAAACAACTTTCCATGCAAAGTTATTTTACTTAGCATTACGCTTACCTGCTTGAAAGGCTTATGTAATTCGAAAAAGAAAATTTTTTTCGAAATGAATTTTTTAAGCTGTATTCATGAAGAGTTGTTGTCCTTTAATGAAAAACAGAATGATTCTTCATATATTAAGCCATTTTCACATCCGATAAAAAGCATACATGTTAACACAGTTAATACTGCAAAAGCGTTTCTGATCATTAAATAATAGGGGATTAAAATCTTAATTAACGGCAGGCGAGTCCAACTATTGATGACATCACAAACTAACACTATTTTCAACAGCAAAAATATTCCACGAATATTTGCGAAAGCGAAAATTGAAGTAAAGTGCTACTGTCAAGATATTTAGTGTGTTGTATTAAAACCCCTCCAGTTTTAAGATAAAAATTCAAATTTCAAATTTAATGCTGTGCTCACGCATGAGCTGTAAAGCACAAACTAATGCATCTGAACTGAGAGGTACAGCAGCTGTGACCGTCTGTAAATGCGGGCGCTAGTGACCGTCTAATTAGCGAATGGCGAAATGCATGTAACAGCGAAGAACTAGTGGCACGAATGCAAAATTCTTTTTGTGTGGTAATAATTCCTTCACGTAAAGCATACATAAAAAATAGCATGTTTCCTTTCAATGTTTTAAAAACTAGACTGTTTTGACCTGCAGTTTGAGATTGGGTCCGGTTTTGCTTTAAGTTGACTTTAGTTTTTTCATCTGGCTTTGACTTCGTTATTCACAGTTTATCTGGGGTAATTAACTTACGTTGTTTCAACCTAATTGCTTATAGAAGTCTTTAAGACTCATCATTTATAATGTCTAATATGATCTTAAACATATTATCATTTTGTAAATTTTGTAAAAGACACTTTCCTTGTGCTACATTTTCCTGGCACCAGTTCAACTTTTGCAGTACTAAACTTTCCCCGCACCAAAGCTGAAGATTGTAAGCAAAACCTTGTTTTAGCAAAATATATAAAAATATCGTAAGTTGTAGGTCTACTTGTGTAGGATAAAAAGATTGTTGCATTTTTCTATAAACAAATTTTATAATTTAAAACTTAAAATCTCTAAGCATCATATGCTAGTGCTTGTAAACACGTTGCATAGGTTTTACACGTCAAATGTAGACATAAGAATTTCAAATGTGTTTTGGTAACTCAAATGTGACTTGGGTAAGTCAAATGTAGACATAGGAATTTCAAATGTGTTTTGGTAACTCAAATGTGACTTAGGTAAGTCAAATGTAGACATAGGAATTTCGAATGTGTTTTGGTAACTCAAATGTGACTTAGGTAAGTCAAATGTAGACATAGGAATTTCAAATGTGTTTTGGTAACTCAAATGTGACTTAGGTAAGTCAAATGTAGACATAGGAATTTCAAATGTGTTTTGGTAACTCAAATGTGACTTAGGTAAGTCAAATGTAGACATAGGAATTTCAAATGTGTTTTGGTAACTCAAATGTGACTTAGGTAAGTCAAATGTAGACATAAGAATTTCAAATGTGTTTTGGTAACTCAAATGTGACTTAGGTAAGTCAAATGTAGATGCGGTACTTTGAATAAATCGGTAATTAACTCATTTAAGTGCAAATTACAAAAAGATAAAGCAAAGATAGTCATCACCTCTTTCATAACTTTGAAAAATGCGTTGTTTATCCTCAAACGAAATTCTTTGATAAACCATAACGTCGGTAGAAAAGAATAAATTGGTTCCCACTTCCCAATGAACAGTGAATCACTAATTAGTTTTTTAAGTAATGCATTAGCACTGCATTAATGAATTAGTTTCTCTCAAGAAACATTGTTCATTTTAAGAATGTATTGTTTTCTCTAACAGTTCCAATGATAATGATATGTAAAGTTTACAGAATATTAGTGAACTATTAGTAGACCTATAAAGTTATTATTTTTACAGCAATTATTAAATTAAGATTAAAGGAGATTAAATTTAACATCCTTAAGCTTTGCCACCTATCCATATTTGAGATACCAATGTCACATTTGACTTGACATGTGTCTACATTTGACTCACCAAAAATGCTTAGGATTTGTTGAAAACCATTGTTAACACATTTGAATTACCTAAATCTACATTTCACTTAACGTAGGTCTACATTTGACACGTAAAACCTATATTTTCTATATGTGATGCCATTGTTCTATGCTGCTTGTTTTACTTCCCACATGGTTTTCTGCGAGGTTTTTAGTGCACACCTTACTTGTACAAATAGCGCTGTAGTGCCTTAACTTGCTAAAATTTCTCTTCGTGTATTATTAGCTAATACAGTGCTGAAACATTTGAAATTTACCTTAACTCTTTAAACAGCTGTGTTATATAAACTAAAGTTAGGCCAGTCAGTGACAACAATACCCACCGTCGGGTTCAACGTTGAGACAGTTACGTACAAGAATGTGAAATTCAACGTCTGGGTGAGTGTTCTATTTTAGCAAATATTGGAACTTGTTTTGTTTGACAGTCCATAGTTAAAGGAAAATACAAGTCACTTAGCATGTTGAGTTTGTTTTACTGTTGTCACTTAAACTGTTTTGTTGTGTGCTAAAGGAAAGAACAAGTCACTTAGCATGTTGAGTTTGTTTTACTGTTGTCACTTAAACTGTTTGTGGTGTGTTGAAGGAAAGGACAAGTCACTTAGCATGTTGAGTTTGTTTTACTGTTGTCACTTAAACTGTTTGTGGTGTGTTAAAGGAAAGGACAAGTCACTTAGCATGTTGAGTTTGTTTTACTTTTGTCACTTAAACTGTTTGTGGTGTGCTAAAGGAAAGAACAAGTCACTTAGCATGTTGGATTGTTTTACTGTTGTCACTTAAACTGTTTGTGGTGTGTTAAAGGAAAAGAGAAGTCACTTAGCATGTTGAGTTTGTTTTACTGTTATCACTTAAACTGTTTGTGGTGTGTTAAAGGAAAGGACAAGTCACTTAGCATGTTGAGTTTGTTTTACTTTTGTCACTTAAACTGTTTGTGGTGTGCTAAAGGAAAGAACAAGTCACTTAGCATGTTGGATTGTTTTACTGTTGTCACTTAAACTGTTTGTGGTGTGTTAAAGGAAAAGACAAGTCACTTAGCATGTTGAGTTTGTTTTACTGTTATCACTTAAACTGTTTGTGGTGTGCTAAAGGAAAGAACAAGTCACTCAGTATGTTGGGTTTATTTTACTGTTATCACTTAAACTGTTTGTGGTGTGCTAAAGGAAAGAACAAGTCACTCAGTATGTTGGGTTTATTTTACTGTTTTCACTTAAACTGTTTGTGGTGTGCTAAAGGAAAGAACAAGTCCCTTAGCATGTTGGGTTTATTTTACTGTTATCACTTAAACTGTTTGTGGTGTGCTAAAGGAAAGAACAAGTCACTCAGTATGTTGGGTTTATTTTACTGTTATCACTTAAACTGTTTGTGGTGTGTTAACGGAAAGGACAAGTCGCTCAGCATGTTGGGTTTATTTTACTGTTATCGCTTAAACTGTTTGTGGTGTGTTAAAGGAAGAGACAGTCACTCAGCATGTTGAGTTTATTTTACTGTTATCACTTAAACTGTTTGTGGTGTGTTAAAGGAAAGGACAAGTCACTTAGCATGGTTGGTTTGTTTTACTGTTATCACGTAAGCGTAGAAAAATATAATAGAGAACTCTGCAAAAAACTGTCTATAAAGTATAAAGTTAACTTACACTAGAAATGTATAGAAAATTTCAGGAGCAATGGTAGCCATCATTCACTTGAAAATTATGAAATAAATTGGTGGGCTTCGTGATTTTTTGTAAGCGCATCGTGGCCAATGCGGGCTCGTGTATAGGTACTGTGGTACTGCAGCGCCCTCGCTAGTTTCACTCAATATTAATGTCAATATTCAATATAATAAATCTTTTTTCTTTAGTGCTTTCTTTATGCCGTGTACAGAACCGGAGTATGTGAGGGCAGTACTGTTTGCTTCAGAGCCTAGCACAGTGCACTCACAGCTCCGGCAACGTGGTGTTTGGCCGTTGTGCACATTTGGTCATGCACACATGTCTGAAATAACACACTGTATGCTGCAGTGCAGCTAGCGTCCGCTACTAGGTAGAGAAAGTACTGTCACCCACACAGTTTGTTGTCAGTTGTCACGCGCTTAAAAACCGTGCACCGGCATATTCCTAAACAGCGACAATTTAGGAAACTGCGTCGAATAACCTAAATTGTTTTTATTTAGAATGTTTTTTGTTTAGGATTTATCAAGTTTATGTTTAAATTTTCGTATGTTTGTTTGTTTAAGATTACAATATTAAAATTACATATGTTTGTTTCTTTTTATACAGTATTAAAACAATGATTAAAATTTTCTGAAGCAGTAATTTTAGCTACAAGCCGCCATTGGTCGTAACTTTCCATATGTTAGCACTATTTAAACTCAGATTTCTGGAGCTTGTGTGATAAAATAAAAGCTCTTACGAAAATCTCACAAAATTGGCTATCTAAAAACTTATTATGCTTTTAAGTCAGCGCCGTGCTTCTCTTTGACGAATGAATGACATCATTGGTAGTTGAATGACGTCATTGGTGGAAGAATGGGCGTTCAAAATGGAAGCATCCAAGTGCGAAATGATCAGGACTTTAAAGTGATTTTACTAATAACACAAGGCACTTATCATACTTTTATTACCAAATTTTTCTAACATTATTCATGAACATTGAATAACTTTATTTTCCTGCAAGGCTTTGCCTTTCCTTTAATCAAATATTGTGTCTTGTTTGCGATAATACAGTAGGTGTTGTACAACTGCTGCCATATTTGGGGTTAAGCTGCTTTCACATCTTCTAAAAATCGCGTCTACCAAATCAGTTGGACGTTGACGAATTTTAGAGTTTTTTTTTCACAAGAGGTCTGGAGCTCTTTCTGCGCATTCAGGCTGGCGTGTTTTCTTTCTGACAGTAAACTCGAATGTTTGAACTGCTTTGCGAGTTATTGTCGGTAAGAAATTATAAGTTCTCCGACAGTTTCAGCGAGTTGATTTACTATCAAGTGTGAACGTCTCTGCGAGTTACTGTCAAGTGTGAATGGCACTTACTGTGTGAAAGTAGCTCGCAGCAAGTCTTGCTCTCTAATAGGAACATGCTTGCGAGTTACTTGCCCCGTTACCTGGTGAGTATTATGCTCCCCACTCGGAAAATAGTGAGAAAAATTTGCTTCTCTTTAATTAATACCTTCCCTTATTTTTACATCTTGTAATTTTTGAAATAATTTCCGATAGGTTTTTCAATCTTAGGCGACGACTGTTTGTTTTCAGGACGTTGGCGGGCAGGATAAAATCCGTCCGTTGTGGCGGCACTACTACACGGGGACACAAGGCCTTATATTCGTCGTTGACTGCGGCGATCGAGACAGAATAGACGAAGCCAGACAGGAGCTTCATCGAATAATTAATGACCGCGAAATGAGAGATGCTATTATACTTATATTTGCCAATAAGCAAGATCTTCCTGACGGTAAAAACTACATTCAGTTATTTTTATTTCTCAATTGCACATTTGTCATTCGACGTTTAGAGAAAAAAATTCCACAAAAATATGAAAACAAGAACAACGTTTTGTTGCGGTCCAGTGTAGTTTAGTCTTAATTGTGTAGTATTAAGAGAAGTTAACTGTTCTTAAGGACGTAGTTGGAGGTGTTTGAGTTAACTTCAACCATTAACTATTAAATTGCGTTCTTTAGTTTTGGAATATTGCAACCAAAATATTTGGAATAAATGGAAACTGTTCTTAAGGACGTTGTTGGAGGTGCTTGAGTTAACTTTCTTAAGGACATAGTTGGAGGTGTTTGAGTTAACTTTCTTAAGGACGTAGTTGGAGGTGTTTGAGTTAACTTTCTTAAGGACCTAGTTGGAGGTGTTTGAGTTAACTTTCTTAAGGACGTAGTTGGAGGTGTTTGAGTTAACTTTCTTAAGGACGTAGGTGGAGGTGTTTAAGTTAACTTTCTTAAGGACGTAGTTGGAGGTGTTTGAGTTAACTTGCTTAAGGACGTAGTTGGAGGTGTTTGAGTTAACTTTCTTAAAGACGTAGTTGGAGGTGTTTGAGTTAACTTTCTCAAGGACGTAGTTGGAGGTGTTTGAGTTAACTTTCTCAAGGACGTAGTTGGAGGTGTTTGAGTTAATTTTCTTAAGGACGTAGTTGGAGGTGTTTGAGTTAACTTTCTTAAGAACGTAGTTGGAGGTGTTTGAGTTAACTTTCTCAAGGACGTAGTTGGAGGTGTTTGAGTTAACTTTCTTAAAGACGTAGTTGGAGGTGTTTGAGTTAACTTTCTTAAGGACGTAGTTGGAGGTGTTTGAGTTAACTTTCTTAAAGACGTAGTTGGAGGTGTTTGAGTTAACTTTCTCAAGGACGTAGTTGGAGGTGTTTGAGTTAACTTTCTTAAAGACGTAGTTGGAGGTGTTTGAGTTAACTTTCTCAAGGACGTAGTTGGAGGTGTTTGAGTTAATTTTCTTAAGGACGTAGTTGGAGGTGTTTGAGTTAACTTTCTTAAGAACGTAGTTGTAGGTGTTTGAGTTAACTTTCTTAAGGACGTAGTTGTAGGTGTTTGAGTTAACTGTCTTAAGGACGTAGTTGTAGGTGTTTGCGTTAACTTTCTTAAGGACATGGACATAGCTGAAGGTGTTTGAGTTAACTTTCTTAAGTACGTAGTTGGAGGTGTTTGAGTTAACTTTCTTAAGGACATAGTTGGAGGTGTTTGAGTTAACTTTCTTAAGTACGTAGTTGGAGGTGTTTGAGTTAACTTTCTTAAGGACGTAGTTGGAGGTGTTTGAGTTAACTTTCTTAAGGACGTAGTTGGAGGTGTTTGAGTTAACTTCAAGCATTAACCGTTTCCATTTATTCCAAATATTTTGGTTGCAATATTCCAAAACTAAAGAACGCAATTTGTTTCCTAGTCCAAAATGAAGTACAACAGTACGTTGCGTGACACAGACATTATTATGTTTATTCTTTTAGGAATTCATCATATAAAAGGCAATTCTAAACCATGTCCCAAAGTTATATTGCTTAGCATTAATCTTACCTTATTGAAAGACTTACGTAACTAGAAAAGAAAATTCTTAGTCATTTTAATGTTCGTGCTAACTGGTAAAATTTCACTGACTCACCTTCCCAATGTGCAACACTGATTCACTAAAAACACGTTGATCTTACTGACAAAGTAGTTTGTACTTTTGTTTAGTAAGTGAAGAGTGTTCTGTTAACGCTATGACTATTTTTTCAAATTTTACGCAATGTTATCTAAATTGGTTTCAAACCGTAAAAAGGTTGCACCTAATGGTCATCTCAGGAGTTTAAACTTACTATTTTGTGCAGTGTTACTGCTAACACAAACTGCAATGGCGGATTTAGGGGGCCTGGACACACCCTTTCATAGTAGCAGTTACACCACACTTAGTGAATATTTTCTCAGGATTATAAGCTTTAGAACGTTTAGTGGTAGCTTTTAATGACTTATATCGAGTAAAAAGTTCTGCATTAATGATTTCAGTGTAAAAACGTTTGTGCCCTTTAAGTGATAATTGAAGCTTTTGGCAAAGATGTCGCTGTGCGCAATTATATGCTATACTAGTGTGTATACTAGCATATTGGTGTGTAATTAAGAATCAAAAGTTTGAGGTGACAGAATGAGTTTTAAACTATTGAATTTGCTTAAGGAAATAGTAAGAAAAATGGTCTAAAATGCAACAAAATGCATTGGTAGCCGGGGGTCCCCAGACCCCTAGCTGCTTTTTCTTTGGGCCCACCCTTTCCTAAAGCTTGTAACCACCACTGAACGAAGACTTAAGACAGCATTTAATTGATACAAAGTTGCACAGCGAATTTTTTAAACAAATTTTGTGAAGCCTGTTTTCTTATGCAGTAACAGAATTTTTGTTTTGCTCATCTTGCAGCCCTTGACCGCTGTAATGCACTGACTGACTGACTGGCTAACTGCTGTAATGCACTGACTGACTGACTGACTTGACTGTAATGCATGTCACATTATACTACATAATGAAACCTCTCTGCTAACAGTACTTTTCGTTTTTAGCTATGAAGCCTCACGAAATTCAGGAGAAGCTCGGATTGACACGTATTCGCGATCGTAACTGGTACGTTCAACCGTCGTGTGCGACGACCGGCGACGGTCTTTACGAGGGTTTAACGTGGTTGACGTCGAATCATAAATCATGAGTCTAGCGCTTTGTATAAAACTGGCTTTTTTTGTTATATAAGTAATAACGAATAAATTGTTTTGCCGTGCTCGCCGTGACCGAAGCGAGGTCCAACGCGGCAACGTCGCGCCGTTTCACTCTCTTGCATTCCAAATCATTTCCTAATTCTGTTTGCTACATTTAAATTCATTAGCAACAAATAAATATTATAACTTTTTCTCTGATAATTGTTACTATCGGTTTATCTATCATTCGTTTGACGGAAAATTTAGATTTTAGATCATTTGTATAACGTTTTTTGAAGCAATGCATATCTCTTTATGAGCTGTAATAAGGTTACTAAGGAAAGGTAAGTTGTTGGCATACGCAACTGGGTTTCATCGCTTAAGCGGACTGAAGTGCTAGCAGCGTAAAGCTGTAAATGCATACGGGAAGTGTGAACAGTAGCTCCTACCATTGCAAATTTCCGCATGTGAAATGTTACTGTACAACCGCGTACATTTGCAAACTCAGTATGCAAACCTAAAAAAGTAGCACAACTTACTGACTTCATCACTGCCCATAGAGTAAAGAGATGCTAATATAAAATGGCCCGACTACTTGCCTTTCTCTAGCGACATCTGTGTTTTTTTAGCTCTGTTATTGAACTATTTTATTCATGGTATGAATATCGGTTTCGTTCGCTTGTAATATTTGTTAAATGAGCAAAAGTTCTTAGGACTTTAGCTCCTAGAGAAGGCGGGAGGCTCCGTGAACGAAATGATCTTTGCATTTATGAATACGTGCGAACACTCGTTTTTATACGAATCGTCACTTATGTAGCGTTTTATATATATCGTTTAAGTTTCGGATATAAATTTTGTTGTTTAGCAAAGCGGTTGTATATTAAGGAATTAGTGGAGAGATGTAGGTTAGACTATGATAATAACGATAGCCCCTCGGTAATTAACGATAACCTTTCAGTAACTAACGAGAGTTGGTAGACTCCATGATTCTGCATTTCTGTGTGCAGCTAAACAGACGTTCTGAGGCCAGTGAATTTTGTTTTTCTGATGGTGAGGCATTTAAATATAATTTTGTATTTAATATTGCCATTGCGAAGTCCTTTGATCGCATAAAAAAGACGTTAGAAAACATATTTCAATATGTCTTGATTTTCACGTTTTAGCAAATGTGAAATGAACCGGATGCATTACATGTACTGAATAATTTTCCTTAATGTACTTTTTGTGTCCTTTGCAGATTTTAGCGTTGCTTCTTCCCGCATCATTCATGAAAGTTTTTTCAAGTATCATTCCAGCTTTGGGGCCACTTTGAATTTTCTCTATTGTGCCCCGCCACTGTATTATCACCCGCAGACAGAGTTAGAATAATGGTGGTGCTTTTAGCCACATTTGTTTGTTTTTGTGACTGCTAATTTTGATATTTGTCGACATCGTCGTTGTTAATTCTATCTTTTCCCGTCATTCACACTGAGGTGGTTTACTCACAGGTTTTCCAATGATTACCCTAGAATACAGTGTTTGACCAGTTTCCTTCAAAGTTTGGACTTCCAAATAGAGCAGATTTGGACTCCTCGATCCAAGAAAATGTTCGCCAACTTTAATAGGTTAGAAACTGCTTATGAAGAATTAAGTAGCCGGTCTGTAAGTGAACGTAACAGAGAAGTTGATGATGTGGAAAGGTTGATGACTCTGGAGGTATAGTTGGACGTGTATTTATGTTGCCTCTAGGTCCGCCCGTCACTGGAGTCCCATTCATTTCCATGCTTCCTAGAGATGTTAACAGTTTGTACAGCACTTCTTTTGCCTGGTCACTAGATTAGGCATGTTACCATTCCTACTGTGTTGCTGCTCGGTGCCTGTTCTAACACGCTTTGCAAAGTAACTTCCTGCAAAAAGGAGTCTGAAAATACTGTATGGACGGAAATTAATAGATTAATATGAGCGGACTGGGAGGGAAATTTTCTTGTGCAAACTTTCTGAAGGTGCAATTTTGTTTTAATCAAGCGGCTCAAATTCCAATGATGCATGCAGATTAGTGTGTGAACTGCTTTGTGAGTTGTTGTCTGCAAGAAATTGCAAGCTCTCTGACAGTTGCTAGCAATCTACCTTGATTCGCTGTCTACCTTGAACACCTGGACGAGGTACTCTCGACAGTTCTATTTGTGAGTTGTTGCCGGCAAGAAATTGCAAACTCTCTGACAGTTGCTAGCAATCTACCTTGATTCGCTGTCTACCGTGAACACCCGGACGAGTTACTCTCGACAGTTCTTATAGTGATAGAGAATTAAGTGACCAGCTCGTACTTGCTATCGGAGAGTAGTAGTTTTGCACTGTAGTCCAAACACGCTTGCGAGGTAACTTGCTTAATCTGAACACGACGTGCTTTGCACTAAGTTACTATATCTTACCATATACTGCTATATCATACTGCTAGTATTCCTGATCATTATGCTTAATACTATAAATTTGACTAGAACTACTTTGAACGTCCAGATCTGTACAAAATAACTTCTGATACTCTCTTGCATGTATCAGACGTACGTGCAAGAATTATCACTCGAAAATTACCACTTCACATGTTATGCGAAAACGGCATCATTTTAACTACTAGCATTGCGTGTGGTTTCCGAAGGAGCGAGAACGTAGAAAAGCCAAACGCTGGGATAAGAAAAATATTCGTAAAAGAATGTCGAAAAGTAAAGCTAGCGTTTGGAAATAAAAATGCATCGTTGTCTAGTTATAGAAAAACATGAAGATTTGCCCTTGTTTGATTCGGAAAGTTGTTCTTGTGTTTGACCTCATACCCTGATTGCATTAAATTCATTAAGTTCTACATTGTTAATTAATCGGATGCGTTTTGCATAGCTGGTAGTTTCTGTCACTTCGTCCAACAAGCCTTTAGTCTCAGAGTTTACCATTGTCCCCATTTTGTCACATTATCATTACTATAAAGTGTAGCCTTTAGCGATACTGGCAAAATATTGTTTATTTAAAGTTTAGTTGCTAGAATAACTTGGATCTTTTAATAAAATAATTACCACTCGGCAATGATGTATAGGAAAGTTCATTAACTACCACCTAACAGGTTAATTATTAAACATAACTGTTGTGAAACATGTCAGTGATTCGTTTAATTCAAATGTCTTGCATACATAATTACCTAAATAATTTTGGTATGTAGTGAATTAAAGCTGCATATCCTTTGACTTTCGTTTTTGTATGACGTACACCCCGTTTTCATTTGAGAAAGTGGACATTAGCAATACTGCGAGTTTATATAGGTTTATGTTGTGCACTGGACAATGCACACGACTGTACTTCATTAGCATAATAATTTATAACTGAACTTAGCTGATTATCTAATTTGTAAATGTCCACCATTAGTTTAATAATATCCAAGTGTTATGATTTGTACGGAGTTAATTATTTATTTATAATAAAAGCCGTGTAATCCAAGATTTTGCTTGTTAGAAGTTTTCAGTTTTATTTGACAGATTCAACTTGTTCTCAACTTATCAGTCAGTCACTGGCAGGTGGTCTTACATGTTTACATATAATTATTAAAGGAAAACCGGACGATTGTTTAGACTCAATCTTATTTTAATTTACTGTCCAAAATAAACATTTTATTGCCTATAAAAGTTAACAATTGTTCCTTATATTTGAAAAATCAGTTTAGAAAGTTAATTAACAGCAACCGAACACAGCTATTGCCTGCGTCAGAAACTAATCACATCTTGTGCAATGGCAGGCATCTTCCCTTGCGCATCAAGCACATTTGCATAAGTGTTACTGCTTAAACGCATGATGCCACGAAAAAGCGGCTCTACATCATATGATGTCAGAAACTAACACTGCAGTTCATGATCATGCTTATCATAGTACCGCCTTCTACTTATCGGTCATGCGCACATGACAAAAAGGTGCCATTGTTAATCTCAGCTGATTCACTGAGCCGCGCGTAGCTTTGAAAGTTTAATGAAATTTGAGTATCCGAGATAATTATTATTTAATCTAAGCTTTGATTTAAAAAAAACTGTTGTAGTTTTCAATACTTTAGAGCATTCTTTATTCTGAATTAGAGTTTACACAATCGTCAGGTTTTCTTTTAAGTACGACGGTAAAAATGAAGCATATAACGCATAGATTTAGATGTCATGCATGTGTACAGATAGCTTTCTACCCTACACATCAAACGATGATTCATGTGTGTCGCTCAAGGGCTGTTTTTGCCTAGGAATCGAATGCAGTTTCTACATTGCACAACGCGGTGTCTATTGTTTATCATACTGCACTTTATACAATATACAATTTGGTGCCCCATTGCTCCTTCGTAATTTGTGCAAGTCCAGCAATCTCTTTCTGCGCACGCATCACCTTTAAATCAATGGTATAAAACGTGTCAAATTTTTCAATTCTATGGTACAATGTGCTAAATTTAGTCTAGAATTATCTTCTTAGCCTCTATAGTTTGTTTTTGTACACACACAAGCACCTGATATCGCACCAATACTGTAATTCGGGTCAAAATACTAAATTTGACCGGAAAAGGTCTAATTTCCAGCTATCGTAACCAAGTACAGTGAATTTTCATATAAACTGCTACTGCTGATAAGTCGTACATCAATACGCAAACAGGAAAGGTTTCTAACGCAGATTTATTTTGCAGCAAAAAGACGGTACAATGCAAGAAACGGTGAGATTAAATGCAGGCAAAGTTTAAAACACTTAAAAAATGACAATATACAATGACTAGTCTGGCTTCTCTACAACAAGTGCAAACAAGTGAAATAGTATATTCATGATTCGCTATTTTAGCTTGAAGCTGAAGCTTCGGTCAATGTTACATTAATGAGAAATAAACGGCTTACACTGCCCGAATTTACACATTTACACTGTAGTTTACATCACGGGATAGTGTTAGCAGAATTTTAAAAATGCAGTCAAAACTCATTATAACGTTCCCCCCTTTTTTTAATGACAGCCTCATTTAATCCACGAACTTTTGACAAAACAAAATGTTTGCATTTACATAAACATGTAGGTACATGTATTAATGTACATCGTTACAATGCTAGACTCACTTAATGCCAGATTTAAGCTTTAATGTCTCAAAGTGGGCGGGGTATAAAGAGGTTTGTCCGTAGTTACATTTCTGTACAGAATTATCGCCACGTCGTTTGCAAATAAATATTTATAAAACAACTTCGTAAGTTAGATTACATACATTTTAGACACAACAATTAAAATATTTTGCTGTTTTTCACGATTACCCATTCTTAGTAATGAAGTTTAGACGTTACATGCAAACTGTCAAGGAAAAGCAAAAACTGTGGATCTGTAATGAATCACAGATTCACATTAAAAGGATAAACAATGTATCGATCGCTAAGAACAACATGGTGCATCTTAAAATCACAAAAAGAGAATTTATGAACAAAATGGTTCACATTTACTGTTGATACCATACTCATATCCAAATCAAATCCGTCAACGTTGTAATGGGAACAATCTCAACGCTGTGCAAAGGAAACGTTTTTTTAAAGTTTGCCAAGGAGTAGAAACTTTGGCCATGGCAGAGCTAACAGCAAGCCAAACAACCAATACCTGTACTGTATTGTTTGTACTGCCCTCTGGAGGATGGAACAGTGACCATGGCAGAACTAACAGGAAGCCAAACAACCAATAGCTGTACTGTACTGTTTGTACTGCCCTCTGGTGGACAGAACAGTGGCCATGGCAGAACTAACAGCAAGCCAAACAACCAATACCTGTACTGTACTGTTTGTACTGCCCTCTGGTGGACAGAACAGTGGCCATGGCAGAACTAACAGCAAGCCAAACAACCATACCCGAACTGTACTGTTTGTACTGCCCTCTGGAGGACAACAGCGGCCATGGCAGAACTAATAGCAAGCCAAACAACCAATACCTGTACTGTACTGTTTGAACTGCCCTCTGGAGGACAACAGCGGCCATGGCAGAACTAACGGCAAGCCAAACAACCAATACCTGTACTGTACTGTTTGTATTGCCCTCTGGAGGACAGAACAGTGACCATGGCAGAACTAACAACAAGCCAAACAACCAATACCTGTACTGTACTGTTTGTACTGACCATGGCAGAACTAACAGCAAGCCAAACAACCAATACCTGTACTGTACTGTTTGTACCACCCTCTGGAGGACAGAACAGCAGCCATGGCAGAACTAACAGCAACCCAAACAACCAATACCTGTACGGTACTGTTTGTACTGCCCCCGGGATACAATAAAAACACGAATTTCTACGAGTCTAAAGTTCAAGATACACAAACATTCCCATAATAAAGCGAGCGAAGTACTTCAAATATTTACTTATTGGTATAGGAAATATTTACGTGAAGGAATAAATTTATATAATACATTCCAAATGAGTGCAAATGAATAAATGTCCCTTATGACACATGCCGAAGTGCTTTAGTGCCCATTTTCTTGTGAGTATCTGAAACAAAAGCAATATACGTATTACGCGTAATTATATATTTATATTACGCTACAAAGATATTCATCTACCTAAAGCAAGCAAACCATTTAAATATTTTACAAGTGAAGCCAGTCTCACATGAAGAATCGCACCATTCTATTAGCGGAGGTAAAAAAATCAATTAATTACACAAACGAGGCCTTGTTTGTCAAATTATATAACGACAAAAAACGTTATTTTTGCCAAATTTAAATCAAACTCCCGGTCGTAACTGTAAAATTTATTACATTTCATAGTTAAAAACATACTATTTTATATAGTTTTTCTCACGTACTGCATATTAGGCGTAGGTGAAAAAGCACTATAGGCGAGTAACATGATGCCAGATATTAGGGTACTGATTTTGCCTTTCTCACTGCAGGAGATGAAAATTGTACAGATGCAAGCAAGTGTGCATGCGATATAGACAGTAATTTGTTTTTAATATATACAGTCAAATGCCAGTAATACGATTTTCAAGGGATGAAAATGTTTTTTTGCGTATTAAGCGGGTTCCGTACCATCCATTAAACGTATTTTTACTTCTAACGTAAATTAGCAATTAACCGAAGTGTAGTCTCTAAATCAATTTTTTCTTTTGATCGCCTGCTTAAGCACCGTTTCGCGCAAATACAAACTGCAACATTATATTAACGTATTGCCATTCAGTCGCTCTGGTGAATCTAAAGCAAGTCTGTAAGAAAGGGGTTAGCGGTGCCAGAAAGTTTGTGGTATGTTGTTTTATGCTGCTATTGTTTGAAATGTAATACATCACAATGTTAAATGAACACCTACACAACAAAACTACTAGCTCCGCTGCTAATGATACTACAACTGGATACGTGCGAGACCTAGCTGTTTAGTTATGGTTACCATATTGTCTGAGTTGCAAAAAGAGGACACTTTTTTGCACACTTCTAAGTAGGCCAAAATGACCAGTCTAGGTCATCCACTTCAACAAATTTGCAGTATTCTTTCAGATGTTCAGTTCGAATACGCCGAGTATCGACAGCGGTGCGAGTCGTGTGACCCATAGTAATGTGTGCATCGCTTACTTTTGTTCAGTAAATATGTACACAAAGCTTTTACAAGGGTTGCATTTTGAGATGTTAGCAACATCTTGTACTGAAAATTAATGGGCTCTTCTTTGTCTTGTACTGTCGTATGCCTCTGCAGTTGGCAACGTCCGTACATACTTCAGGACTGAGGCAAAACCCGGACAAACTGCCGATTTTTTGAAAACCCGCCCGGACAGAGGCCCAAAAAGAGGACGTGTCCGGGGAAACCCGGACGTATGGTAATCCTATGTTTAGTGATTGGAAGCCAGGCAGTGAGAAATACACGTAAGGCCGTTTTAAGCTGTTTGAGTGTACAGATCTATACAAAATAACTTCTGATAGTCTCTTACATGTATCAGACGTACGTGCAAGAATCATCACTCGAAAATTACCACATCACATGTTATGTGAAAACAGCATCATTGACTGCTAGCATTGCATATGGTTTCCGACGGAGCGAGAAGGTAGGATGCAAATTTTTGTCACAGTGGGGAGCATTTTTGAAATTAACAAATATTACTGTAATTTATTGTAATGTATGTGAAATTAAGTTAAAATTTATATATTACCGGTAAATAAACTAGTGACGGAGCACTCAGTCAGAACATGGAAATCGTCAATGTTGTGCAGGTGCTGCCGTCTGTCGACTACTGCGGCAAGTTTTACACTGGCCTTTTACACCGGGCCAGGCACTTGCACGTATCTTACACACTAACACAGTAGGCTATTGGTTTATTACTCGGCCATTGTTGGCATCATTTACTCTGGAAGATCTTAATATTTTATGGTCGACTTGTACACAGGTAATATATAAAATGATGCAATTTTTGGTCTCAAAATGCACATCGACTTGTACATAGGGTTGACTTGTACACACGTATATACGGTAATTAACCTACTACAGATGAAATACCTTGCATTTTCATCCACTGTAGTGCAAGTAGTGCCTGTGTTAAGTCAACTACTGCTCTCTGCACTGATTGATACGTATCTACAGTAAACTCTACAGCTGCAGCTTGAATCACTTCAAATCGTTTTTATCAGCATACAGTCAAGTAGGTGTTAATTTGCTAAATATCATTGACACAAATTATCACAACAAATAAAGCCATTTCGATGGCAAAAATCACAACTAATTCAATGCACGGGCGATCTCTCATCAGTTAAAGACTGTCATACGCAAAAATTTTACATTTCCTCATATTAGGTGCTCAGCATATGACTGTAGGCAGGTAACATAATTCTGTTATGCATACCTTTAACAATGTAATGCATGATCTTTGACTAGATTATAGTACAAGATTGTTTCTCCTTGAATGGGTTGTCAGATTGGGGTCCTCCGGTAAGCAGCCAATCCGTTTGAGCATGTTGATCGCAATATGATTGTAAGCTAGATGAAAAAATGAAAAAGTTAGGCAAACAACGTTTAGCAGGTTCTTAGTTTTTGAGTAATGTCTTACAGCTTTAATTTAATTTGAAACTAAATTTGTTTACCAATAGTATGTCAAGCTACTCTTAAAACTAACTGTTTCTAAACTGTATATTACTGCAATAATATTTTTATTATTTTGTAATTTTGCGGTAGCACATATGCTTGCTATTTTTGAGCAAATCATTATAATAATTTGTATAAATATAAAAAATAACAAAGATTTTTTTGGAATTGTATTGAAGAAGTCTCTTGATAATACACGTGCCAAGCCAAACAGTTTAGCAATGTCACTAAGTTGTGTTTGAAGGAAGACAGGATGATTTTTCATATACGACCCCATTTCCAAGTCCGATAAAAAGTATACTTAAATAGAATGGACACTTGCCGTAGTACCCATTTTATCATTCATACTCATACTACTACTAGTACTAGTACTAGTATTATGGCAAAGGCCTAAAATTCAAATGAAATAGATTTACTTTAAAATTTAAGTTTAGTATTTAGATATAGCTGAACTGACTTTTGTTACGATTTGCAATAATAATAAGAAAATGCAAAAAATTTATCAGCAAGTAATGAGTTCACATTATTTTAACTATGAATTGACTATTTTACAAACTTACTCTGCTATTGCTTGTGACACAGGTATTCTTTGTATGCTGGCTTCTTGCTTTAGCTGCATAACTTGTTTTTTCATTGCTTGAACTTGCGACATAATTTCAAGTCAAGAATTCCACCAATTTATTAACAAGTTTTCAGTTTAATAAGAAAAAAATTTCTGCAGTACAATCAATGAACATAAAAAGTAAGGAAACACCAAAGGCCCAAAGCCAGATATGAGTCAATATTCATAATTTCGACACTTCTTCACGACCAAACCGCTAAGCTTAAGGCACTCCTGAGCGACATCCTTAGAACTACAGAGCGCAGACGAAAATTGCGCTAATAAGCTACTGGCATAGTAGTGTCTGGTTTTTCTACTATGTTGAGGACAGATTTATACTTCCACCTGCCCAGTATCTACAGTAGACGTAACTAATGGGCGTAATGATAAGATGAGAGTATAGACTATTATACCTATTTCTGAAGATGTACAAAGGCGGCGAATAGTGCAGAATATTTTATTTTATAAAATAGTACTTTATCAAAAGACGATCTGTAATAAAGCCCATAATTTTAGTGTGTAAACATCGTTTGCCTGGCCAGATTGTCCTTAGTCTGGCACAACTTGCACATTTGAGGATGTGCCTGATTTTTCAAACACTTTAGTAATTTTTAACCCAGCCTTTGTCAGATTGGTGTCCAGGTACTTTAAATATTTATAAGGACCTCACAAAATTAACGGAATTTCTCATTGTTACGTAATCCTGAGTATAATAACTTTTTAAATTGCTTTTATAAACAAGGAAAATTTTTGTATCAATTTACTAAGGGTGTAATTGGTGCAGATCGAACTGAATGACACTAAAATTTACTGGATTCGTTCCTGATGTACACATTAGAACTTAGCTGAAGAGCACAGTGGAGGCCAACCTGATACAACATACTTCAAACTTCAAGCAATATGTAACGTAGAATCTATTCAACGGAAAGTCACGAAGTTAGTACCATGAGTGAAAGATCTACCATACGTAGAGAGAATGCAGAGATTAAATTTACCCTCCCTAGGCTTCAGAAGAAAAGAGGTGACGAAATCATCCTGTATTATGTGTACAACAACCATACAAGAATTAATAGCAGAAAATATTTTTCAGTTAATCCATGTGGAGCGGGATACAAGATTACAAAGTCCAGATGTAGAAACAAGAACAGATTCATTTTCAGAGTGATAAATAAATGGAATTCCCTCACCAAATTGATATGGAGCACCACGTCAGCAGATCAGTTCAAGAAGAAACTAGACATATATTGGGAACACCATCCAACGAACCAACAAACCAACATTTATCTGACCCGTGTGCCATACCACCACTGACCTTGCTTCCTCACCATACCAGACAACTGCCACTTGAGAGACAACTTTAGAGAGATAACAAAAATGTAAAATGCGAGAGAGAAAACGTGTGATCAAACAATTAACAGAGGTTCAACAGACAGACAACTATGGGCAGAAAGCCTACTCGTAGACTCCGCCCTGTCGATCTACAGTAATATACATTGATAGGTACAGACTCTGCAGTAAGCAACCGCATATAATACTGTACACACTGAGCTATAATTTTAATGACCCAATACTACTATTACACCATACATGTAATTGATTTATACGACTTGAGATTTACGTGAATTATAAGGATCAAGCTCCTCTTAAATATTTTTTATTGTCCACGTCAGCAGATTTGTTCTTAATCAATAAGCCTAGAATAATGAAGTTGAACTGAAATCAAAATGTATTTAACTTCTGTTGTTGATTAATAGCATTATTAACCCAAAGTGTTTTTATCATTTCATAACAATTTTGACCTGTATTTCACACACAGTGCAATCTAAATGCAATTTTTAGTTTAATCAAGATTGACCTTATTTTGTTGCCCGCTAATTAAACTACACGTATATTCTTTTCTCTCGATTATATAGAAAATGTCATAATTTTAAAAATTACTAATGTTTCCTAAATTAAACTGATAACATTAATGCCCACCAGTGTCTAAAAAATCTTTTTATCTATATTCGGTAAAGGATAGCAGACTAGGTGACTTTATTGTCTTTTCGCTATCCTTTCTCTAGTTCTACATCTATCTATTCATTTTAACCGTTCTTCAAAACTTATTAAATTCTTTTATTAATCATGTTTTATTGTAACACTATAAAGAGATAAATAAATAAATTGACTTGAATTAAAGTTTTTTCTTTATTATTTACAACAACCAATGATGTAAATTGGTTGATTTGTTTATTGTTTTGTGGCCGTGAATTGTGTGCTTTATATTGCCAACACTGTTTTTCGATTATTGATGATCAGAAGACGTAGTTCCAGCATTTAAATTTCTAACATGCAAAAGTTTTTTGGTCATTTGAATTATTTATTCACAGTCATTGGGAATTAACGATAATCATCATAATTACATAATTATTCACTTAATTAATCGTACATAATTATAAATAAATTGCACCATAACGAAGTGGCATGGAAAAACAAATGCGCAACACAACAAATTAGAATAAAAAGTCTTATGATACATACCATATAGATTGATAGGTACACAGACTCTGCAGTAAGCAACCACATATAGTACTGTACACACTGAGCTATAACTTTAATGACCCAATTGTTGTGGAGATCGCTGGCATCTATTAGAATTACATAGAACATTGTAGAATGTTACGTTGGAATGATTGCCTTACCGTCTGGAATGTTCTGGAACATTACTTCTGGAAGCTTCTTAGGCGCACTATATAAGGTGAAGCAGGCCGCTGACAAGGGAGCACACAGACGTATACTTACACATTCTCTTGTATACATTTTCAGATACGCTTAAACGTTTTCCAGATTTTCACGTTTACTGTAATCATTTCAACGTTCCTTCATACTTTTGTGTTGTAGAATTCTCGCTAAATAAACTAGTTTTATTTGATGAAATGTTTTTGGTTTTCTCTACGAGCCTTCCGAGAGAAACAAAACACAACACCAATACTACTATTACACCATACATGTAATTGATTTACATGACTTGAGATTTACATGAATTATAAGAATCAAGCCCCTCTTAAAGTTTTTTCTTTATTATTTACAACAACCAATGATGTAAATTGGTTGATTTGTTTATTGTTTTGTGGCCGTGAATTGTGTGCTTTATATTGTTTTTCGATTATTGATGATCAGAAGACAGCTCCAGCATTTAAATTTTGGTCATTTGAATTATTTA
Source organism: Tubiluchus corallicola (assembly GCA_030141605.1). Classification (NCBI taxonomy): domain Eukaryota; kingdom Metazoa; phylum Priapulida; class Priapulimorpha; order Priapulimorphida; family Tubiluchidae; genus Tubiluchus; species Tubiluchus corallicola. Next base: position 214,368 of record JAQGDQ010000366.1, read on the forward strand.
TTCACAGTCATTGGGAATTAACAATAATCAACATAATGATAAACAAATTGCACCATAACAAAGTGGCATGGTAAAAATTAAATGCGCAACATAACAAATTCAGAATAAAAAATCTTATGACACTTGATGTCACAGTCAGTTCTACAGACAACTTTATACTTTCATGAAACCTGTACTGAATGCTGGTTCACTATAATTTAGCATTACTATTGATATACCAAATAGTGAGTAGTCATAATGATATCACATACGCGTTTCCCCTGTTTAACCAGGTTGGCAGAATACATTACATGTTGGCAAAGATTGTAGGCTTATTACTGCCATTGAGCTTAAAACACTCGTGCATTGTAAAATTTGTTGCATAGTGTAGCAATGAACACATTTGAAGTGATTTTACAGGACTCCCATTGATGCAGTGGCTCACAGCTTGTCAAAAAAGATATTATCATACCCATTTGCTGCTTTCCTCATTTTTGTTTTTTAAGTGGCGTTTACCAGACATCCGGAATGCGTTACTTTTACTTAATGAATTTTGCTCAAAAATTACTTTACATTGTTTTTAATTCACCTGTTTATCAAACCTGCATTATTCTGTTATTTCTTTCATAGCTATTTGTTTAGATTGTCTACACGCGGCTGGATATGCAATAATCACATACCGCATTCCGGATGTCTCATAAACACCATACAAGTGATGAGCTTCAATCAAGACAAGGATAATGACGAGATTTGTAAACATCTTTAGCCACCAAAATGTCAGAAACTTAACGAAATAATTTGATGTACAGTATGTAGCAGCAAATGAGTCATGAGCATGTTTGCCAGAATGTATAGAGACTGATTCAAGATGTAAAACTGTAAAACATCCATTTTGTAAACATTAATTTTTCTACTGCCGCAAACCATTTCAATGTAGTAAAGCTCATAGAATGTCTAACTTTATTTTGTACTGAAACACAGTAGTTTGCTGGAGCACATTGACATATCACAATTCTTTACTTTGTGCACAAATTCTAGAAGCGATAGTAATTAAAAACGGGCAAAATGTCAATTAAAACTTTTAAAACCATGTTAAATATTTAACAACAGCCAACATGTCGAAGTTTGTTATCCGGTCTATCCCTGAGTAACTTTATTTCCGTAAAATGAAAAAACTAAGTTACGCTGACAGCCTTCGTCATTCCAGTACTTTTAACATTTCTTCGTATACTAAAAACGTGATTGCCGTTGCCGGTGTGACGCGCAGAAGACTGGGTAGCATGCCCTTATAAAAACCCCGATAACCTTCTAACTTCCAGGTCTTTTTGAACACGTCGAACACGCCGTTGTACTGCGTATGTTGATCTTGCAACCTTGCGCGCAGCACCTGATACGGATAAGTAGTGGCCGTTGCGATCATTTTCGACAACGCGCCGCAAGCTAAATATTCGATCGAGATCAGCTTCGTATTGTGCGGCCGCTCTCTGTACTGATTCAGACGAATTTTTAGCTGTTCATACACCATGAACTGTAAAGCACCGTGCGATATGCCAAACAGTCCAGGAACAAAACCTTTATACAAACCGCGGACGCCTTCATACTTGTAAATTTTCACTAAGGCATCTGTCACTCCGCTATACTTCTTTCTACTATCGAGGTCTGAAAGGCCGTACTGGAGACAGAGGCGAGTCTTTGTTACCCAGATAGGGTTTGTAATTGCTAGAGTTATGACACCAGATTCACATGCGGCGAGTAAATGCTGTCCAGCGTGCAATGGCTGCGAAAAGTCGGAGCCATACATTCCAGTTTTAATGGAATTGTAAAAGAGAAAATAGAGCCCCCAAGCTGCACCAGCTCCTATCAAATTAGGGGATAGTCCTTGGTACAGTCCAAGAAAACCGTCAGTCTTTACGATAGTTTTAATGGCATGAATCAGTCCTCGGTACACGGGTCGAGCAGACGTCTGCTGACCGTCGTTTACAGCAAACCGGATCTTTATCAGATCCAGCGGATGAACTACCACGGTGGATGTGACTCCTCCGGCAACTCCGGATACTAGATGCTCATACCTGATGTTCCCTAAGAACGAGAAGTAATGGGGCGACGTCATTGGAGGAGATATTTGCTTTTGATTCATTCTGGTTTTCAGTCCATTAGCATTCACAGCAAAGCTAAACAAAAAACAAATGCAATATTTACAGGATAAGAAAACCATCTACTTACAGAAAACTAAAAACTTGTCTTGAAATTTTGTATCACCTACATACTGTATTATTGTGCATAGAGCTTGCGTCGGCAGTAACTCTGTATGCAGCTTGAAAATTTAAACTCCCGTGATGACCATTAGATGCAGCCATTTTGACAATAAGTAATTTGAACACTGATTCAAGTTTGAAAAAATAATCAGAGCATTTACAGTACACATGTCCCTAACTAAGTAAAGTTTTAGATTACTGTATCTTGTCAATAAGATTAAAAATACGTTTTTGCTCTAACTAAAATAGTTAGTGAGTGATGCACCCTGGAGGTGAGTCAATGACATTTTACTAATTCGTCAAAACATTTTATATAATTAATAATTTTTTTCTAGTTACACAAGTCTTTCAAGCAGGTAAGCGAAATGCTAAGTAATATAACTTTGCATGAAAAGTTTTTTTTGAGACATAGTTCGACATTTCCTTTTCTTCCTCTGATTTATGTTGTGTGCATATGACCTCATGTAATGGTGCGGTCGGAACAGTATTGCGGGAAATTTAAAATGAAAACAAACAAAAAATCCTTTCAACACAAATATGATATACACATAAAATTGCTATAAAATAATATAATTTTTATTCGGGTAACCCTTTTCTTGTCCCTTTAAGTTCAGTTAGTTTAGTTTATTCTTCAAAATGCCATGAGATTACGTACAGCATTACAAACATAATGATACATTACAATATAAACTTTCGTACAAAAAACAAGTCAAAATTCAGAATTGTAAGTAGTTTAAAACAACCTTACATAAAATTGTGTAAAGTTTAAAAAAATAATCAAAGCACTCGTAGTGCACACGTTGCTTACGTGGATAATCAATATACTTGTCAAATAGACTGGAAGCATATTTTAGCATTACTTTTCGTTATTTTGATAAAATAAAGCTCTTTAGTCAAAACAAATTGAGGACAATTGCTGCATCAGAGGACTTGGCTGTATGGCTTCCAGCACCACTTTACTTGATTACAAATGTTAAATGTATCAAATTTCCCACGATTCAGTTTTGCGTAAATATCTGCTGTACTTTTCCTTCGTATGCTCTTGTGCTAACATTTTTTTTGGTATTCGAATATTTCATTTATGTACATTAATATGAAAATCTTTGTGCGGTGAAAACTAAGCAGTTGCCTAACGTTGCACATTCATAAAATCCACAAGATGTACGATAGTCAAAAATTTGTTCTAGGACTCCTAGCATTCCTAAACTGTGATAAAGATATTACACATTAGTTTGTAGAAAATTATCAAAACTTGTGCTTCATTGCAAATCATACATCAGAGGAAGTTAGTCTGAATTTCTGCAATCGGGGAGGTTTACACATGTAGGTCACTTAAATCTTTACCGGGTTACTTTATTTTTTCCGCTGTACAAGACCTACATAGAATACTGTTCTAAAACATGGCCACCTAGTTTAACCCGAGAATGTACCTTGTTGAAAAACATTCAGAAGAGCTGTGTAGCTTCTGAATGACCTACTGGTCATCTCTGAAGGACAAAATGTATGAAAAAGCCTTATATAACTGCAGGTTTTATATTCTACCAGTAAAAGTACACAGTTATTTGACAGAAACCAATCATTTCAAATGAACAATTTAAAATTTTATTTTAACCGGTTACAAAATCGTACTAAACTGCAAAGAAAATGTACGTCATCAAAACATCAAATGCAATTCAGGATTTCACATATAAAACAGCTTTAGTAGCATCTATGTTAGTGACAATAACAAGATTACGACAGCAAGTTTGATTTGTCAACATGAGAACTCCAATTGCAAGAAATGCATTATTATTATTATTATTTGTATTTATATAATCAGAGACAACAGGTACCACTGATGGCAAAAAGCGTTTATACGTGTAGTTTATAAACTACGCATAAACAATGAGTGTTTATACGGGTAGCAAAAATCAGACATGGGTATCCTTTCCTTGTACCTGTCAGGTACTCAGATGCCCGTTTGTTAAGATTCGCTGGCAGTGAAGAAATTAAAGTCATTTATATCGCAAATAAAAACAACCATTGGTGCATTTTGACAAACTGCACTGTTCTGTTAACAATAAGCCTTCAGTTATTACATGCCGACGGGCTGCGCACACGACATGTGAGTCGGAAAAGTTAGTGTTTTTCCACCCAAGGCATTTGACTGAGATTTGCTTAATTACTTTATTGCACGCTTTAAATATCAATGGTATCAATGAGCGCTATTAATAATTTATATTACCTTTTTACAATCAGTATACTCGTATGTTTCTTAGTGGCCTGAAATAGGTTTTTAAACGTTAATAAGCAGTATCGTTTGGATAATTAGCCTCTCCGTAATGAAATCACAGTTTGTTCTTGTGTTTTGTAAGTCACGCCTATGGCAGAAATAATTTGGTCTGCCATCTCCCAACTGGCTGTTGGGCTGACGTACTGCCAAAGCAGCAGTTAATAGTCTGCCAGCAGGTGGAGTAAAAGTGCAGAATGTGGAATTTAGATTTTAATTTCTTAAACAATGGATATCGTATTGCAAATAATGTTAGCATTTTCATTGTTGGCACCGGGTAGAAATATTGGGTTTGGGTAATAGATGATGCAGGTAATTACTTGGGTAAATGATGAAACCGCAAGTATCTATGGGCCGCATAAGTGTAGGAGTAGTAATTCTCACGGTGTTCTGTAACGGGCGTTTTCCCGGACCCAACTCACGATTTTTTCGAAATTTTGGTCAAACAGCCTGCAGAAATAACGTGTTCTAGTGGTGCCTGGTGGGACTCTTGGAAGGAGATATATAGCTCTCTAGAAAGAGGAAGAACAGGGCTACACGATGATGTGAGCTATATTTTAGGACACGTCCACCAAAAGGAGTATCGACGAGCTGATTAGATGTTCTATTTTCGGGAAAATTGCTGACGCAAAGCCATTGTTCTAACGTCATCCATTATACTCTGCC
>JAQGDQ010000366.1:224536-233349 GCA_030141605.1 Tubiluchus corallicola
AATGCCATGACATTATATACATTGTTACGTAGGTACATTACAATAAACACTTTTTCTACAAAAACAAAAGAAATTCAAAACTTTACAAGATATTCAAATATCGGCTCAGACCAAAAAGATAAACTTGTAGAGGCCTAAGCTGAAGGCAGAGTGAACAGAAAAAACAACGTGCAAAATAAAATAAATAAGGAGAATGAAATACTAGGGTGATAGAAATGGCAAGGAATTGACAATGAAAAGTGAATGTGATGATGATGATGAAAGTGAAAATTAGATTCACATGAGAATGTAAGCAAGAGATGTGTCAGCTGAATTAATGCAAAAATCAGTGTGGAATCACGCCAGGGACAACAGCCTTAATTATTAGTACTTAGATAGTTTTTGTTTTAATACTTCTTCATCTTTTTCCCTCTTGTATGACATTTGATAATAATGGTTACCATATATTATACAAAAATATGTTTTTAAGCACCTGAAATCATGCAACTTTGTCTGTTCTAGAATTTAGGTTATTATTTATTGTAAAATACTTTAGACTTATCTTATAATTAAAAATGACATGTTTACATTTCATATGGTTATGTAAAGAGTTCCAAATTAAGGGTTCATAAAATCTGATGAATATTTAGCAACATTAGTGCAGACATGTGTAATATATACTGGTTATACTATGTATATTGTATTTTTTACTTCAAATTCGATTTAAATCTAAAAGTATAAATTCGAAAAACTCGTCATTTTACCCACAAACATTCTTTATCATTGAAACGTTTGAAACAGCGTGCAATTAGCACAATTTAGCCGCAGTTTCTGTGCTAAATTTTTAACAAACTATTAGTGGTTTTACCACAGAACAAATTCAAATAATGTGCATGATCTTTGTAAGACCACTTTATACTAGTGATTCGAAAACTTGTTTGAAAGTCTTTCAAACTCAATTAAAATTTGATTCCAATTTGAAATACTGAAATTCAGTTCGATTCGAGTTCGAAAGTCGCAAATTTGATTCAATTCGAATTCCCTTTCCGGTAGAGAATGTTCGCCCCTAATCCCTATGCAAACTGGTGAAATTAAAAGAATTTCACTTGCCGTAATTACAGACAAATTCTTTTCACATCCAGCAGTTTTGGCTTAAAGTGAAAACTGACTGTTTCACTTTGCTTGAAAAATTTGTTAGTGTGCACTAGCACTGCTCTAAATGCTGCTAAATTTGCAGATTAGTGACTTTACACTTACACCAGACCTGTGACACTGTTTAGTGTGCACTAGCGCCACTCTAAATGCGGCTAAATTTGCAGATTAGTGACTTTACACTTACAGCAGACCTGTGACACTGTTTAGTGTGTGCTAGCGCCACTCTAAATGCTGCTAAATTTGCAGATTAGTGACTTTACACTTACAGCAGACCTGTGACGCTGTTTAGTGTGCACTAGCGACACTCTAAATGCTGCTAAATGGGCAGATTAGTGACTTTACACTTACAGCAGACCTGTGACGCTGTTTAGTGTGCACTAGCGACACTCTAAATGCTGCTAAATGGGCAGATTAGTGACTTTACACTTACAGCAGATCTGTGACACTGTTTTCCATTTTCGTTACCGATAAGTTGTCTTTGTTAGGAGAAAATTTTCACGAGATGCGGTTTCAGTTGTTTATTAATGCTTTGCTAGAAATTCCACATCAATTGAGATTCATCTAATCTAGTGCTGCATTCTATACGCATAGTCCTTGAAGAAGTTAGCCCTGTTGTTTTAGTTTTTTTCACAGATTACGCAGACACGGCAAAAAATGTGGTACTGAGGGGGGAATTCGACAAATATTTTGAAATACGGTTATCATCTAATTTACTGTTATTATCATTTTACAGTAAATAAATAAATATGTTTTATTTACTAATTGATGCAATTTGTTATTTAATAACAAATACCTATGACGTACAGGGTGTTCCAGTAGAAACATTGCAGTAGAGATGAGCTAATACACTGAAATATGAAATCACAATGAAATATTGTCGGGTGTGAACTTGTTTAATAAGAGATTATACATACTATAATAAGTGCTGAAGGTATGCGCCATTGACTCGCAAACATGGTTTAGAGCAGCTCTGCATGTTATGAAAAACATGGTGCACTTCGTTAAGTTGGATGCTTTGAATAATACTTGTTGTTTTGTTCAAAATGAACCCGAACTTCTGCATTGAGACACCAAATGATGCAAAAATAATATTGGACTGATTTCGACTCAGTGGGTCGAACTCCAAGATGGCATTGCGCGGTCTTGATATTGCGCATCATGAAGATCCGTTTTACTATCTTTGTGTAACCGATTACTTAACTACAAATGTCAATGTTAATTACAAATGTTATGCTAATTAACTAAGTTAATGTCTGTAAACTAGTACCTTATACCTGTTATAGCATGTCATTTAACACTCATAAAATAAAATACACAAAAACTACTACACTGTATGGAGTTTATTATCAGCACTAATAAAAATAGGGAACAAAATACACGTGCACAAAAAATAACTAACTAACTCAGCAACAGCACTACACCCGAGGAGCACCTGTGCCAGAAATCAAAGCTGTAGTGACCTCTACACGCTTTTATACTGGCATTCCAGGTCAACTGGCCTCTCACGCCATCTGTAGGCCCAAACAAGACGTCTGGACCTACAAGAAAGGGGTGAGTCGCTGCTGACGCGGAAGCAGGGCGTGTAGAGGGCCCTACACCTGACCCGACACAGGTGCCTCCGTAACAATATTATATTTAGGTAACTCCAACGTGCCTACCACGTATCCTGGTTTTTGTACATTCAATATAGCACTGCACTGTTTTTTCTGGAACATCTTGTGCGAACTTGCAAAGTGCAAATTTTGCTAACATAACAGTAAACAAAGGTGATTCTTTCTTAAGACTGGTCAACCTGTATTTTCCGTGGTGATGCAATAACAATGTATTATTTATTTACTTGTGTATTTTAATTATTAAATATCCATTTTTTGTTTTTCGATTAGGACTACGTCGCGTCTACAGCCGTCATTTGTAACACCATTTCCTATTTGCTGTAAGTAGTAACATAAAACAAGTGAGCATGCAGCGAAATACTGACGATGCAAAGGAAACAGTTGATCATACATTACTCAACAAACCCGTATTGGGAGGTAGGTTCAAAAATTCAGATAAGGTATCAGTTTTACATGGGATACAAATGCAAGTAGACAGGCTTTCAGTGTTGCTTTTTCAATGTAAATCTGGTCGGGAACAATTAAGCACTTGTCTTTGAAGAGGAAGCAATGAGACTTGTAAAGTACAGTCAACCTCGGATGCAAGGGACACCTCCGGACCGGAAAAAATATATCCGATGTCCCTTATAGCTGAAGTTGAGTCGCAGGAAACCGAGCTGCCCGAAGGCCGAGTTTGCGAAAAATTGAGGTTAAAAATCGATTAATTTTGCTTTGATCATGGGATCACTTATATGCGAGGTAATTTACCTGGGTTTCTATTATGCGGGACCTGAAGATATCGTCCCTTGTAACCAAAAGTCCCTTATATGCAAGTAAGTTATATATGAAGATTTTTATAAGGAAAACATTATGAAAAATCGGGACCAGTGTTGATGGTCCCTTATAAGGTAGTACCTTATACCCGAGGTTGACTGTATATACCTTTTTGGTGCAAAATTCTATCATGTACCTGTTTGTAAAAAGACTTATGTAATTTGAAATACTTAATAATTTAAAGTATTCCTTTCCAGCTGGTAAGACAGCGCTGCATCACCATCCCAGTGTGCACCACTGACTCACCAAGAAACACATTTTTGACCTTACTGACAATACTTTATAATTTATAATTTGCTTTGTTAGAGAAGCGTGTGCTAGGAAAGCCCTGATTTTTTCAAAATTTACACTAACTTACTTAAACTTACCGTTAAAGTGGCTGCGCCTAATGGCCATGGTAGGAGTTTATACGTTTAAAAGTTTTATACAGCGTTACTGGTAATGCAAGCTCTCTATGCAATAAGACAGAGCATTTAAGTGACGTAAGATTTCAAGACAAATGTTTTAAGGTTTATTTAAGAAGAGGGTTTTCTAATTTTCTAATGTTCTTGTGCTTTAAACAAAATTTATTGTGAATCAATAATATATATATATTATTGTTCTCATAAAAAACGTGCAGCCTTTATATGATTCTCATACTTCGTTGCATTCTCATACACCATTTTGTTTACTTGTGCCTAATTAAGTAAGTTTGAGGAGTGCTATTATTGTTCGGGCTGAGCGGCGATCTTTCAAATTCGATTCAAACGAATTTTTGGAGTTCGAATTCGATTCGAACATAAATTTAGGATTCGAATAGTTCGGGACTTCAGCTGCATACATTCTTCGTCGTTAAAGTGTTTGAAAGATCAGGTAACCAGTACAATTTAGCTGAGATATCTGTGTAAAATTTCGGACGAATTATTATTGTTTTACTGCATAATGAAATCAAGCAATATGCACGATCTTTGTGGGAATGCCTTTTATTAGTGATTGAAATATTTATTTGGAAATCTTTAAAATTGAGTCTGAATTCAATTCGGATTCGAAATTCGGTTTGATTCGAATTTGCTTGCTAGTGGAGAATACTCATCCCTAGTTATTGTCAATGAACGGGAAAATCTTTTCTTGTTCTTCAGGCAGTCCGTCATTAAAACACATTGTGAACGGAGTTTTGCACGGTACGACGGAAGTTCGAAATCTCCTGCTGTACGAATGCTCCGTCATCTACGAGTGTTGCGTATGCAGCAGTCTGTTCCGCGGACTGCCGAATTTTGTAGCGCACAAGCGGGTGTACTGCCCGGAGAGTTACCGCGCTCAACGGCCAATCAGGCTTGCGGAAACGTCATGCGAAGAATCGGTGACTGTCGTAGACCCCAAAGCTCCCGAGGAGCAAAAGAGGGAATCTCCAAAATCGGTATGTCTTGTTAAGCCTTTCATACCCATTGTATCCCGTGGGATACAAGAACGTTTCTTACCTTTAAAATTAATAAAATTTTAAAACTGACAGTTAAATATCTATTAATAGTTATTTTGATTTAAGCCAATAAAAACAGACTAAAAATAGTGATAAAATGGCAAACTAGAAAATCTACATAGCATGTAGATCAGCATAGCATGCATACTAAATGTCTTAAATACTTTTAAAAAATAATAGGAAAAAACAATTATTATGTGTAAACAAGATGGACCTACTGAACAAAAGTACCAAGCCAAAATATATTTTCTTTTTAAAAAAATAATTTGGGACTGAAAGAGTTAGGACGTCACGACGGTATTTATGCGTACTCAAGGTTTATAATGTTCATATAGCATGTGGCATGGCATTTTGGGTGGTTGAAATGCTGCAGTTTTTGTTATGTACAATGCTATGTGTATTCTGGGAAGTGGTGCTGAGAAGACACTAGTTGTTCGTTTTCGGGGAAGGTTGAATGTCTGATATCCCTGGACACAACCTCTAGTTGTTTTTGATGTGTTCTGTACTTTATCAGCGATAATACATCATTATAAATCTAAAAATGAACTAGTTTTTTTCTTATACTTCATACATTTTTAAGTTTTTTCACCGGAAGATGGCCCATAGCAATAGCTTGAAACGTCATGTCTTTTGTTTCTTTAATCTGGTTTTTTATTTATATTAATGCTTCCCATGTTACACCATGACCGTATGGTGCTGTACCTAAACATTAAATTTAACTTCTACCTTAACCTCAAAGATTTTTTTGTATGTTTTTATCTAACATTAATTTTTCTATTGCGTTGTTTAAAATTCAATTCGAATGTACACATAATGAGATAAGCACAGTATATTTATTGTAATTTCACAATGTGACATCTAAAAACAGTGAAGACGATTTGTTTCTTGGTTTCAAGAAAGGTTTCCCATGTTACATTAGCTTTAAACTTTCCATATACTAGTTGTAGACATTTGGCAGGCAGAATTCTAAAATAAAAGAAATCTGCCTTCAGATAGGTAAACGCAGCAGTAATCCAGCAAAAAACTAGACACTGCTACGCCAGTGGCTTGTCAGCACCACTTCTGTTAAAATATTTGCCCAATGTCTACAATAGACGTGACGGGCGTATGATGATGATGATGATATACTAGTTAATTGGAACTGGTGCTGACATACCACTGGCATAGGAGTTTTTTGCTGGATTACTGGTGCGTTTGCCTGTCTTGAGAGCAGATGTATTTATTTTAGATTTGATATTTTAGTGTTTGCCCAACAGACATGATGGACATATGATAACGTACTAGTTACTGGCGCATTATGTGTTTATATAGTGTTATGCAATGTTCAATTTTATGCAACTTGTACAATGTTCAAGCAAAAATAGCGCAAAATTAGCTACCTAATTTTTTTGGCAAAAATTGTTAGTGCGCTGCTTTTCTTCAGCCAATGAACGATATCATTGGTGGAAGAATGGGCGTGAAATGATCGCGACTTTAAAGTAATTTTAGTAATTACACGAGGCGCTTATCACACTTTTATTACTAAACCCTTCGAACATTGAAATCATCCTAACTTCCCAGAAGGATTGACTTTTCTTTTAAACGAAAGATTTCTACACATGCGTACTGTAAAGTGATTTTACTAATTACACGAGACGCTTATCACACTTTTATTATTAAATCCTTCGAACATTGAAATCATCCTAACTTCCCAGAAGGATTGACTTTTCCTTTAAACGAAAGATTTCTACGCATGCATACTGTAAAGTAATTTTACTAATTACAGGAGGCGCTTATCACACTTTTATTATTAAATCCTTCGAACATTGAAATCATCCCAACTTCCCAGAAGACTTGACTTTTCCTTTAAACAAAAGATTTCTACACATGCGTACTGTAAAGTGATTTTACTAATTACACGAGACGCTTATCACACTTTTATTATTAAATCCTTCGAACATTGAAATCATCCTAACTTCCCAGAAGGATTGACTTTTCCTTTAAACGAAAGATTTCTACGCATGCATACTGTAAAGTAATTTTACTAATTACACGAGGCGCTTATCACACTTTTATTATTAAATCCTTCGAACATTGAAATCATCCTAACTTCCCAGAAGGATTGACTTTTCCTTTAAACGAAAGATTTCTACGCATGCATACTGTAAAGTAATTTTACTAATTACACGAGGCGCTTATCACACTTTTATTATTAAATCCTTCGAACATTGAAATCATCCCAACTTCCCAGAAGACTTAACTTTTCCTTTAAACAAAAGATTTCTACACATGCGTACTGTAAAGTGATTTTACTAATTACACGAGACGCTTATCACACTTTTATTATTAAATCCTTCGAACATTGAAATCATCCTAACTTCCCAGAAGGATTGACTTTTCCTTTAAACAAAAGATTTCTACGCATGCATACTGTAAAGTGATTTTACTAATTACACGAGGCGCTTATCACACTTTTATTATTAAATCCTTCAAACATTGAAATCATCCTAACTTCCCAGAAGGCTTGACTTTTCCTTTAAACGAGAGATTTCTACGCATGCATACAGTAAAGTGATTTTACTAATTGCACGAGGCGCTTATCACACTTATTATTAAATCCTTCGAACATTGAAATCATCCTAACTTCCCAGAAGACTTGACTTTTCCTTTAAACAAAAGATTTCTATGCATGCATACAGTAAAGTGATTTTACTAATTACACGAGGCGCTTATCACACTTTTATTACTAAATCCTTCTAACATTGAAATCATCCTAACTTCCCAGAAGGCTTGACTTTTCCTTTAAACAAAAGATTTCTATGCATGCATACAGTAAAGTGATTTTACTAATTACACGAGGCGCTTATCACACTTTTATTACTAAATCCTTCTAACATTGAAATCATCCTAACTTCCCAGAAGGCTTGACTTTTCCTTTAAACAAAAGATTTCTATGCATGCATACAGTAAAGTGATTTTACTAATTACACGAGGCGCTTATCACACTTTTATTACTAAATCCTTCTAACATTGAAATCATCCTAACTTCCCAGAAGGCTTGACTTTTCCTTTAAACAAAAGATTTCTATGCATGCATACAGTAAAGTGATTTTACTAATTACACGAGGCGCTTATCACACTTTTATTACTAAATCCTTCTAACATTGAAATCATCCTAACTTCCCAGAAGGCTTGACTTTTCCTTTAAACAAAAGATTTCTATGCATGCATACAGTAAAGTGATTTTACTAATTACACGAGGCGCTTATCACACTTTTATTACTAAATCCTTCTAACATTGAAATCATCCTAACTTCCCAGAAGGCTTGACTTTTCCTTTAAACAAAAGATTTCTATGCATGCATACAGTAAAGTGATTTTACTAATTACACGAGGCGCTTATCACACTTTTATTACTAAATCCTTCTAACATTGAAATCATCCTAACTTCCCAGAAGGCTTGACTTTTCCTTTAAACAAAAGATTTCTATGCATGCATACAGTAAAGTGATTTTACTAATTACACGAGGCGCTTATCACACTTTTATTACTAAATCCTTCTAACATTGAAATCATCCTAACTTCCCAGAAGGCTTGACTTTTCCTTTAAACAAAAGATTTCTATGCATGCATACAGTAAAGTGATTTTACTAATTACACGAGGCGCTTATCACACTTTTATTACTAAATCCTTCTAACATTGAAATCATCCTAACTTCCCAGAAGGCTTGACTTTTCCTTTAAACAAAAGATTTCTATGCATGCGTACAGTAAAGTGATTTTACTAATTACACGAGGCGCTTATCACACTTTTATTA
>JAQGDQ010000842.1:0-37079 GCA_030141605.1 Tubiluchus corallicola
GGCGCCTTAATGTAGTAGGATATATTTTCCGCATCTGCACATCAGTGTTGCCATGTGAATAATGACAATTTGACTTATTATATAAAAAGTAACAACATTTAAAAGCTTCAAATACTTGCCTTTTGCTTTGATAGTGTTGACTACAAACTGATCTTCCTCAGCGGTTTCTATTTCAACCAAGTCACTAGCTGTATCTATGCAATTCATCATAGCAGTCCACCAACCAACCTTGACTTTGTGAAACAAGTAACAGTGTCCATTGTGGTATTCTCCTCCGTTTTTGCAGGATGCAGAGCACGACACAACCTGATTATGGAGGAAAAGTAAATTGCATTATGAAAGCAACCGAAACTGAGCAAACTCGTTTAGTGAAAACTTTTAAAATGTAGACAGTTGTACTTGTAAAATCTTATAAGTTGGTTACCAGGGAGTGTGTAAATCAAAATATTGCTGCTATATATACATTCACTAGGAAAATTTCCATTTGCAATTACCACCTTTGTTGAACGCCAAAATCAATAAAGACTAGTCAAACACCGCATTACCCACATCACACCACCTACACTATGAAAACCACATCACGCCACCCACACCTTGTCACACTCATCACACCATCCACAGCACATTTATCATATCCACTACAACTTACCACTTCACAGCAAGCCCACCAAATCACATGGATAACATGATGATGACTATTATGACGATAACGACGACACATAGAACACTAACATCAACAACACACCAGCCTAATAAAACCACGAAAATCATTTTGTACAACATTGAAACAGTGCGTCATTACAAATGCTACTTGACAGATCCACCAATGATCAATAATGTATGAACAATGAACACGCTACACAGTTTTTATTACCTGGTCTCCAGATGAAAATAGTATAACAGAACTTATATGTAAAATTTATAACAATGCAGAATTGTGTGTAACAGCAATCCTTGGAACAGCCGTGTAATTTCTAAAACTCAAACGGGTGTTCCAAATATCGCACAACACTGAGGGGTTAAAAACGTACACCCTTCCCATTTCTTCTAATGACCATCTCTCCTAATAAGACACCTTTGTCCTGCAGATTATTTCTTCCTCCTTCTAGTAGTATGTGTCTATTTTTGCCAAAAAGTTGCACAAGTTAAGTTTCCTGCTTTACGTGCAGTAATTCGGTTGTATTTGTCAGGGGGAAAAACCCATTGTAGGATACGAATTCTAAATACAAAGGGCTTCGGAGGTTTCTCGCTGTCTGTTCCTTAGGGAGACTTCGATTCTTTAAATAAGCTTTCAACAAGATAACACCACATCGAGCCCTATCATTTTATGTATAAATCACTTAAAGTGGTGCAGTCCTCGAAGCTGTGGGCTCAAATCTTCATATATATATATATTGTATATGTGTTGTATACATATATTATATATCTATATATATATATATATATATATATAATATATATAGTTGTATCGAAGAACCACCGAAATTAATATAAACTAGAGTACTGACGTCACGTGTGTACGTGTGTGTGGAACCTGCTCAAGAAATTTTTTCACTCAACATTCTAGACATTCTAGTAGTATGTGTCTATTTTTGCCAAAAATTTTCACAAGTAGAGTTTCCTGGTTTACGTGAAGTAATTTGGTTGTATTTGTCTGGGGGAAAAATCCATTGTGTGATGGCCCTCCTGCAAATTCTAAATACGAATACTACACCCATTATTAAATAGCCGGTCCAAACATGATATGTGCCATGCCAAGCACGTTCCCATTCTCTCAAAATAAAATTTTTGTAAGTTTTGCAGAAAACGGGCAAAAGGGCATTGGAGGTTTCTCGCTGTCTGTTCCATAGGAAGAGTCCAATTCTTTAAATAAGCCATTAATGAGATCACACCACATCGAGCCCTTTCATTTTATGTATAAATCGTCAAAAATGGTGTAGTCCTCGAAGCTGTGGGCTCAAATCTTCATATATATGCATAAAATATGAATATATATATATATATGTACATATATACAAATGTATATGTGTCTGTATATATATGTGTATTACATAATATGTGTAGTTGTATCCAGAAACCACTGAAATTAAGATAAACTAGAGTATTGAAGTCNNNATTACCTTTGCAGCCTTACTGCTGATGTTTAAACCACTTTCAGCGCCTGCAACCATAGCACCGAGAGAAACTAATACTGAGAGTAAGCTGATCACAGAGGCCACATTCATTGTGCAAGTAATAAGCAATAAAATACGAAAACAAGTCTTGTAGGTTTGTGAATCTAACTAAGAAAAAATAAGTGATCCGAAACGAAGCAGAAAAGTAATCCAAATAAAATGCTTCAGTACAAATGTTGGCAAAGAAATTTTTCTTAAACTACTGACACACGTTATTAATGTAAGATCAATCCCTGTAAGATCAAAGGAAAGTCACGTTCTAATACCTATTGACACGATTTAAACTGTTGGAATGCTTAATAACATACAATTTATGCCACGCATTGTCACAACAATGAACCAATTTAACAATTGTTGTTTTATTCTGCATTCTTTGGTACGTTGTTTTGTAATAAGCATTGTCTCAATTTAAAACCCATTCCACTAGTAAAAGCTCCACAAAAAAAATTGCGTATAAAAACATTTTTATTCAAAAATGTACATACATCTTACATAGTTCTCGTTTATAACTCAAAGCCAGCAGCAGCAGTTTTTACTGAAGAAAAGTTATAAGATTATAAGCAGAGTTTAATAGATGATGACAGAGTAATGGCTTTGCGTCAACAGTTTTCCAAGCGAAAATCCCAAAAATGGAGCATTTAATTACTGTAATTTTGCATCAGTAAAAGCTGTTGCTGGCTGTTATAATGTAAGTGTTATTATTATAGTAGTCTATTACGATCAAAAGGAGCAGTTTGCAAAAAATTTTGTATAATGTATGTGCATTACTGATCATTGGTGGATGGGTGTAATAACATTTATCATAACATACAATTTCAACTTTTTGCAAAATGTTGTGCTTGGTTTCACTATGCTGCTGTGTTGTTGGTGTTGATGCTATAAGTGTTGTCATCGCCATCATCATCATTTTCATCATTATAATCGCGATGTGATCTGGCTGTTTTGGGGTGGAGGGTGAGGTGTGGGTGTGGTGCATTATGGGTTGTGTGGTTTATAAATTTAAGTAAATTTACTATTACTATTACAATTATTAATACTATTACTGTATTTACTGTATTACTGTTACTGTTACTGTTACTGTTACTGTTACTGTTACTGTTACTGTTGCTGTTACTGTTGCTGTTAATGTTACTGTTTCTGCTACTGCTACTGCTAGTGTTACTGTTACTATTACTATCACTATCACTATCACTGTCACCACCTCTATTACTATCACTGTCACTATCACTGTCACTGTAACTGTTACTATTTGTATTTCTGTTCCTGTTCCTGTTCCTGTTACTGTTACTATTACTGGTACTGGTACTGTTACTGTTACTGTTACTGTTACTGTTACTGTTACTGTTACTGTTACTGTTACTGTGACTGATATTGTTATTGTTATTGTTATTGTTATTGTTGTTGTTATTGTTATTGTTACTGTTACTGTTACTGTTACTGTTACTGTTACTGTTACTGTTACTGTTACTGTTACTGTTACTGTTACTGTTACTGTTACTGTTACTGTTACTGTTACTGTTACTGTTACTGTTACTGTTACTGTTACTGTTACTGTTTCTGTTACTGTTACTGTTACTGTTACTCTTACTGTTACTGTTACTGTTACTGTTACTGTTACTGTTACTGTTACTCTTACTGTTACTGTTACTGTTACTGTTACTGTTACTGTTACTGTTACTGTTACTGTTACTGTTACTGTTACTGTTACTGTTACTGTTACTCTTACTGTTACTCTTACTGTTACTCTTACTAAACCACACTCCACACGTCTGCCCATCGTACTTCAGACCGGTTGTCTTTGTGGAACAGGTGCTGAGATGAAAGACGCTAGTTATAGCTGCTATGCAATGCTGATATGCAATGGCTTCATAATAGATGAAACCATCACAATGCAGAGAGGGGTCGAAAATGAAGAGCATTTTGGTTTCGTAACATTATAATGGTGATTAACGTGACGTATTTATGGAACTTTATTAGTTACGATGATACTGAATAACGCAAATAACAGAAATGATAACTGTTTTTGCAAAATATTAGAAGTTAACAAGAAATTAATAATGGATTAAAAAGAAAACGGAACAAAGGATTGGTGTGGTGTGCAGCCAGTTGTTCTTATGTGATCCATACAATTATGTAATCCACTTTTCAGTACTTGGCATTGGATTCACATGCGAAAGATGCTTTGTATGTAGTACAGTCACCATCATTCCAGTGATAACTGTAGCTCTTGTGAATTACTGCACAGTGCTCTTTTCCTTTATAATTATCAGGTTGATTATCTTTCCAGTTATAAAATACGATGGGTAGACCCTTAGAAATCCACCTCCAGTCGCCTTCAGTGTGTTGATCTGTTCCACCAATCCAGAGGTTTTCAATTCCTATAAAGAATGCAACTTCTGCGTTAGAATGAATTTTTTTAAGCTGAAACTTAGAAGCCATATTATCATGTCAAAGTATTTTTGATTTTGGTTAAAATAGTTTTCTGTGCAGCCTAGAAAATGCTGTTAAAATGAAGGTATGGCAAAATGATATTTGCATTTTGGTGCAGTACAATTGCACAAATGTTTTAATGGTACCTTTAATGTAGTGGGATGTCATTTCCATATCTACATCGTTGGTTCGAAATAATTTAAATATGACAAATATGACTTTTCTTTGATAAGATTGTTCCTGCTTGGCAAATGGCTGATTTAGATGGCTAGCAATAGTAGTAGTAAGTTTATAAACACAGTAAACAAATCAATTCAATGAATATTACAAAAAGCTCTCTAAAAACAATCAGTGGATAGCTGTGACAACAAAGAAAATGCAGCTGTGACTATTATATCTAAATTGATAACAATATTTTCTATTGCAATTACACATGGACATATTGTTAGAGCAAATGTCAAAAAAGCTTTTTAAATTGGTAAAGTCTAAATTGTTAAATTTTCTCTTATTTCCTCTGTAACTGCCCACAACATGGGTTTTCAGTTTGCACACTCCCACAGGTGCAAACCTTTGATTTTGTGGGATTCTTGACCAACGGCCTGAACTTATTCTGGTGGGATGTTATTTGCCTGGTGGCAGTAAAAGTAGAACAATATTAGGTTTTGCAAATTTGCAGTAAAAGTATGATTATCTTCACATGGGACATACTGGAGGTTGCATACTTGCATTTGCATAAAGAATTCATTTTGGTGGGCTGATTTGCCAATTGCGATTAAAAAACCATTATTTTGAGTGATTTTTGTCGAACTGCTACTCGTAAAATATGACTATCCCATCTACAATCTGTTTTATGAGTTAATGTTTCCATAACAATATGAGTAGTTATCCCTCATAAAAATTATTACCTTCAAATAGTAAAAGTTTTGCCATTGTGTTTATTTTACGTCTACTTAGAACAATTTTTGGAGCGATGTGAACAATAAGGGAATTGCATAGTACAAATTTACTATTACCCAGCAGACAGCAAATAAATGTTTTACCGTTCATAGAGTCACAAGTTGATTAGTGTATTTGTAGCTGGCATGTTGCCAAGCAATGTACGTGTGTGGAACCTGCTCAAGAATTTTTTTCACTCAAGCTTCTAGACACTTGCATTTCGTTCTAACTCTCTCTTATCTCAGTTTACCAATAAATTGGGTTTCGAACCCCAGTTCTAACATTTTGCTTCTGATCAGAATCCGGAATTGATCACTTCATCCTGAGCTTAAGAATCTGGCCCGCCAGCTCTGTTAGCTTCTTGGATTCCCCGATTCCGAGCAGCTGATCTCTACTGGAACTCCGATAACACCCCTAATGTTGACCAGAATTACTTAAAAAGTTAATAATAAACTGGCAAAAGACGCTAAGGCACAGAAACTATCACCAGAAATTTTAACTTGAGGTAAATCACAACCTGTAAAATGACTTCTGTTGTTAATCTGGCACATCAGTGTTGCCATGTGAATAATGACAATTTGACTTATTATATAAAAAGTAAAAACAATTAAAGGCTTCAAATTAAACTTGCCTTTCGCTTTCATAGTATTGACTACAAACTGATCTTCCTCAGCGGTTTCTATTTCAACCAAGTCACTAGCTGGATCTTTGCATTTCATCACAGCAGTCCACCAATCAGCCTTGACATTGTGAAACAAGTAACAGTGTTCATTGTAGTATTCGCCACCATTTTCACAAAATGCTGAGCATGACGCAGTCTCATTCTAGAGGAAACACAAATTGCAAACTAAGAGAACACGTTCAGCAAATCCTTTCAAAAGTGTTGGCACTTGTACTTGTAAATTCTATTGAAACGCTAGTTACATGGGTAAATCAAAATATTACTGCTATATTAATTGAATGCATATATATTCATTGGGAAATTTTTGATAATTTATTAAACTTTGTTAAACTTCAAATTTAATAATGATTGTATAAATTTTAAGGTAATTACCTGTGTGGCCATATTGATGTTTGTCCCACCTTCAATGCTAGCACTCGCAACCCCGAGAGAAAGTAACACTAACAGTAAGCTGATCACAGAGATCGCATTCATTATGCAAGTAACAACTATTGCCACAACAAACTACGAAAACAAGTCTTGTAAGTTCATGAACATCAAAATAAGTGTGTTAATAAGAAAACCATGAATTGGCAAAAACAAAGCTCAAAAAATCATCCAATTAGAGCTTCTTTGTTCAAAAATTGGATAATTTTTTTTTTATAAAACTAGTGTCACGTATGTAAGATCAGTGCAAATTCACGTTCGAACACAATGGTGTAAACAGTTAGAATGCTACAATTCAATTTGTGCCACCTTAACATTGGACGTCACAACAATGAAACAATGTCATTTATGTATTCTTTGTTTTGTGATAAAACAACAGAAAAGGTTTAATAATTCGTATGATGTCACAACAAAAATCTAATGTCGCGCATGTGCAGAAACGTATTTCCTGCTTGAATATCAACCAATACTTAAAAGTGAGTTGCTCAAGCCAGAGAGAAACCTGTCAGATGAAGTCACCATGATGCATCGTTTGCTGGTGGCAGTTTGAAAAGACATTGCAGAACTCTCAGTAGAAAAAAGTGAATCAAGTTTAGTTAGTCAGATACAGCGTGTGCTTATGCACACCCCCTGAAACACTGCATTCAAAAACTGCACTGCAGAAAAACTTTTCAAAGGCAGTCATAGTGATGCAGTATTTTCTGATGCAGTCACAGTCTGAAAAAAACGTCAAATTTTAATAATTTACTGTCAGGAATTGTAATTTTTTTTTCAAACCAGGTGACAAAAACATCTAACTTCAAAAATTCCAAATTTTTAATTTCACAAGTTTAAGATGAAGTGGCAAAACTCATCTATTTTCAGCATGAGTCTAGTGACACCTGAAACTGATTGAAATTTTTTTTAGTTCTAACTAGTGTTGATCGCAACAAAGTTTTTGTAAGAAATTTGACCCAATTATACTAATTACTGTGCGAAAACATTAAGGTGACAACAAGCTTGTAGATTTAAATTCAGTTTGCAACACTTACGCTGGAAAAAACATTTAAAATGAAAAAGAAACCTATTAAGTCAGACACTAAAAACACAGCAAGATAATCAAACAATCATGCGAGGCAAAACTTCTCTTGTTAGTTCTAGTTCAACAGTAGATTCCTCTTGAACTTCTGTTGTTCTCTGATTTTGAACATTAAAATTTTGCGCAACAGCAACATTGTTAGTCAAAGCATCATCGTGCCATCACTCACTGTGGGTTCTCTCTTGCTACCCCACAACTTGATTCTATAACTTTTGATGTGAAAATTATGCTTTTGTACCAACATATTCTTCTATTAATATTTGCTGTCGTTATTTTGTAAAACTTGAAAATTCATCCAACGAGTATTCCCCTGACATAATGCATTTTTATCACTCTGCTATTTCTCACTCCACAAGTGCAAAAAAATTGTTACATTTTTAAGCCAATCTGTATCAAGTTCATTTGCGTAACAAAATTTTCGGTCAACTCTATAATTAATTAAATGATATGACTACTAAACTTGTTAGTGATTTTTTTTAAATAATCTAGCAGGGAGCTGTATAGTGTAATTTCCTTGGTGTATCGAATTTCTGAACCACCCTGTACAAATTTTCTTACAGGCAAACTGTAAAATTATTCGTACAGATTGGCATTTGCACAATGGTTCGTATTCTTTATAATTTGCTTTGAGCAAATGTATTAAATAAAAACTGCGCAAACCAAAAGCGTTAAATTATTATTGCGCAACCTTATCAGCAATTGTACCACTTACTAAAAAAGCACAACCATTACAATATTTTTATTTTTAAACACATTACAAAACATGTTACAAAACAACAGTAGAAATTTTAAAATTACTAAATTAAACGATATGCCAGACGTCTACCCCATGGTGCTCCATGCCGGTTGTTATTGCGGAACAGGTGCTGAAATTGAAGTCGCTACGTATAGCTGCTATGCAGTGCTGATATGCAATGGCTTCATAATAGATGAAACCATCACAATACAGAGAGGGGTCGAAAAAGAAGAGCATTTCATCTTTGTAACATTATAATGGTAATTAATGTGACGTAGTTATGGAACTTTATTAGTTATAATGATACTGAATAATGCTGGTAACATTGATAACAACTGTTTTTGCAAAATATTAGAAGTTAACAATAAACTAATAATGGCTTAAAAAGAAAATGGTACAAGGAATTGGTGTTATGTGTGATATTATGTGATCCACTTTTCACTACTTGGCATTGGATTCACATGCGAAGAATGCACCGTGTTTAGCACAATCAACATCATTCCATAGACAATTGTTGTTCTTAGGAATTGTTGCACAGTGCTCGTTTCCTCCATTATTACTAGGTTGACCTTCAGCCCAGTTATTAAATATGATGGGTTGACCATTGGAAAACCACCTCCAGTCGCCCTCACTGTGCTGGTCTGTTCCACCAATCCAGAGGTGCTCAATACCTATAAAGAATGCAATGCCTGCATTGGAATAAAATTTTTTAAGCAGAAACTTAGAAGCCATATTATCATGTCAACGCATGTTTTTACTTTGGTTAAAATAGTTTAATGTGCGGCCTAGAAAATACTGTTAAATGAAGGTATGGCAAAATGATATTTGCATTTTGGTGTAGTACAAGTGCACTAATGTTTTAATGGTCCCCTTAATGTAGTGGGATATTTCTTCCGCATCTGCATCATCAATGTAAGGTTTTTCCTCAATGTAAAATTTCATCAATGACTTTTCTTTGACAAAATTGTTCCTGCTTGACAAATGGCTGATTTAGATGGCTGGAAATTAACGTCTGGAAATTGAACAACCCTAATGTTGACTATAATTACTCAAAAAAATTAATATTAAAATGCCAAGTGCTGCTATGGCACAGAAACTTTCACCAGAAATTTAACTTGAGATAAATCACAACATGTAAAATGACTTCTGTTGTTAATCTGCACATCTGTGTTGCCATGTGAATAATGACAATTTGACTTATTATATTAAAAGTAATAACATTTAAAGGCTTCAAATACTTGCCTTTCGCTTTCATATTGTTGACTACAAACTTATCTTCCTCAGTGGTTTCTATTTCAACCAAGTCACTAGCTGTTTTTAAGCAATTCAACACAGCAGTCCCCCAGTCCACCATAACTTTGTGAAACAAGTAACAGTGTCCATTGTGGTATTCTCCACCATTTTCACAACATGCTGAGCAAGACGCATCCTGATTATAGAGGAAAAAAAATGCAAACTAAGAGAACACGTTCAGCAAATCCTTTCAAAGTGTTGGCACTTGTATTTGTAAATTTTATCGAAAAGCTAGTTACATGTTTAAATCAAATCATTGCTGCTATATAACTTGAATGCATATATATTCATTGAGAGATTTTTGATAATTTATTAAACTTTGTTAAATTTCAAATTTAATAATGATTGTATTAATTTTAAAGTAATTACCTGTCTGGCCATACTGATATTTGTCCCACCTTCAATGTTAGCACTCGCAACCCCGAGAGAAAGTAACACTAACAGTAAGCTGATCACAGAGACCACATTCATTATTCAAGTAACAACTATTGCCACAACAAACTACGAAAACAAGTCTTGTAAGTTTATGAACATCAAAATAAGTGTGTTAATAAGAAAACCATAAATGGGCAAAAACAAAGCTCAAAAACTCATCCAATTAGAGCTTCTTTGTTCAAACATTGGATAAAATTTTTTTATAAAACTAATGTCACGTGTGTAAGACGAATCACCGTGAGATCAGTGCAAATTCACGTTCGAACACATATTTATGGTGTAAACAGTTAGAATGCTACAATTCAATTTGTGCCACCTTAGCACTTGACGTCACAACAATGAAACAATGTCATTTATGTATTCTTTGTTTTGTGATAAAACAATAGAAAAGGTTTAATTACTATGATGTCACAACAAAAATCTAATGTCGCGCATGTGCAGAAACGTATTTCCTGCTTGAATATCGACCAATACTTAAAAGTGAGTTGCTCAAGCCAGAGAGAAACCAGTCAGGTGAAGTCATCATGATGCATCGTTTGCTGGTGGCAGTTTGAAATGACATTGCAGAATGACTCACAGTGGAATGAAAAAAGTGAATCAAGTTTAGTTAGTCAGATACAGCATGTGCTTATGCACACCCCCTGAAACTGCATTTAAAAAGCTGCACTGCAGAAAAACTTTTCAAAGGCAGTCATAGTGTAGTCAAAATGCAGTATTTTCTGATGCAGTCACAGTCTGAAAAAACGTTAAATTTTAATAATTTACTGTCATGAATTGTAAATTTTATTTTTAAACCAGGTGAAAAAAAACATTTAACTTCAAAATAAAGTTCCCAATTTTTAATTTCACAAGTTTAAGAAAAAGCGGTAAAACTCATCCATTTTCAGCATGAGTGACACCTCAAACTGATTGAAAAAGTTCCTAGTTCTAACAAGTGTTAATCGCAACAAAGTTTTTGTGAGAAAATACTAATTACTGTGCAAAAACATTAAAGTGACAACAAACTTGTAGATTTACATCTTGTTTACAACACTTACGCTGGAAAAAACCATTTAAAATGAAAAAGGTGCCTAATAAGTCAGGCATTAAAAATGCACCAAGATAATCAAACAAGCAAAACTTCTCTTGTTAGTTCTAGTTCAACGGTAGATTCGTCTTGAACTTCTGTTGTTCTCTGATTTTTAACATTAAAATTTTGCAGCAACAGCAACATTGTTAGTCAAAGCATCATCGTGTCATCACTCACTGTGGGTTCTCTCCTGCTACCCCACAACTTGATTCTATAACTTTTGATGTGAAAATTATGCTTTTGTACCAACATATTCTTCTATTAATATTTGCTGTCGTTATTTTGTAAAACTTGAAAATTCATCCAACGAGTGTTCTTCTATTACCTCTGACATAATTTTTTTCTCACTCTGCTATTTCTCATCCCACAAATGCAAAAAAAATGTGTCATTTTCTCTGCTCAACTTAGCAAACTTAATTGTAGAAATTTAATTAGTACGATAAAATGAGAGCACTATTGTATAGGGCTGTCACACATAACAACAAGTTTTGTATATCGTGCCACGTCACTCACTCCTAATTATTCTATTAACAAGAATGGTCCTGGAATTTGTCATTGTCACAAAAACTCTCATTTGAAATATGTGTGTGGAAGTTGGTATTGTACGTTGTAGTTAGGTGCTGCCATCTATGTGCTAATCTTGTTACATTCTACCAGCTGACTTACCTTCAGTATAATTGTATGGTGCAGTGACTACATACACAATGGTCCTCTCCCTATCTTAAATTAATGGTTGTTGTGAAGCCTGTGCAACTCTGCATAGGTGAACTTTATTGTACATTGTAGTTAGGTGCTGCCATCTATGTGCTAATCTTGTTACATTCTACCAGCTGACTTACCTTCAGTATAATTGTATGGTCCAGTGACTACATACACACTGGTCCTCTCCCTATCTTAAATTAATGGTTGTTGTGAAGCCTGTGCAACTCTGCATAGGTGAAGTTTATTGTACATTGTAGTTAGGTGCTGCCATCTATGTGCTAATCTTGTTACATTCTACCAGCTGACTTACCTTCAGTATAATTGTATGGTCCAGTGACTACATACACACTGGTCCTCTCCCTATCTTAAATTAATGGTTGTTGTGAAGCCTGTGCAACTCTGCATAGGTGAAGTTTATTGTACATTGTAGTTAGGTGCTGCCATCTATGTGCTAATCTTGTTACATTCTACCAGCTGACTTACATTCAGTATAATTGTATGGTCCAGTGACTACATACACACAGGTCCTCTCCCTATCTTAAATTAATGGTTGTTGTGAAGCCTGTGCAACTCTGCATAGGTCAAGTTTATTGTACATTGTAATTAGGTGCTGCCATCTATGTGCTAATCCTGTTACATTCTACCAGCTGACTTACCTTCAGTATAATTGTATGGTCCAGTGACTACATACACAATGGTCCTCTCCCTATCTTAAATTAATGGTTGTTGTGAAGCCTGTGCAACTCTGCATAGGTGAAGTTTATTGTACATTGTAGTTAGGTGCTGCCATCTATGTGCTAATCTTGTTACATTCTACCAGCTGACTTACCTTCAGTATAATTGTATGGTCCAGTGACTACATACACAATGGTCCTCTCCCTATCTAAAATTAATGGTTGTTGTGAAGCCTGTGCAACTCTGCATAGGTGAAGTTTATTGTACATTGTAGTTAGGTGCTGCCATCTATGTGCTAATCTTGTTACATTCTACCAGCTGACTTACTTTCAGTATAATTGTATGGTCCAGTGACTACATACACAATGGTCCTCTCCCTATCTAAAATTAATGGATGTTGTGAAGCCTGTGCAAGTCTGCATAGGCCTATATATACTGACTGTGAAACAGGTTTTGCTGACTGTTTTTGCTTTCTAGTTTTTGCTCAATGTTCAGTGCAGCAGTTTTGCTACTCATGATTTCTCTATAAACACTAAATAAACACTTTTCTGTTGTGTGCAGTGCAAATATTTATTATAAATTTTTGGTTCCTATCCATACTTCTCTGTGTCTAAACTCAATCATAACAAAGTGACTGAACAACAACTTCAAAAATGACTTTCAAAATGTGACAGTTTTCGACAGCATCCCACTCAACAAATGAAAACTTAATGGGAGGTAACAAACGGTTGTCTCTTTTAGGTAATCTTCAGAGTGTAGGAGGAGAAAGAACAACAGTGGCATGCGGAAATAGATCGCCTACGTCGTGAGAATGACGAAAAATTAAAAACGCAGCAGCAAAAATCGTTCAAGATAGAGCAAGGTTTGTTACTACAGATTTATCAGCTGCAGCAGGAGAGAAAAGATCTCAGGGCGTCTCTGGAGCGCTGTGAAAATGACGAAGAAACGCTCCGCACGCGTTGCTCAGAATACAAGCACGAGCTCACTGCTCTCCGCACGCGTTGCTCAGAATACGAGCACGAGCTCACTGCTCTCCGCACGTGTTGCTCAGAAAACGAGCACGAGCTCACTTCTCTCCTCACGCGTTGCTCAGAATACGAGCACGAGCTCACTGCTCTCCGCACGCGTTGCTCAGAATATGAGCACGAGCTCACTGCTCTCCGCACGCGTTGCTCAGAATACGAGCACGAGCTCACTGCTCTCTGCACACGTTGCTCAGAATATGAGCACGAGCTCACTTCTCTCCTCACGTGTTGCTCAGAATACGAGTACGAGCTCACTGCTCACTGCTCTCTGCACGCGTTGCTCAGAATACGAGCACGAGCTCCCTGCTCTCCGCACGCGTTGCTCAGAATAGAAGCACGAGCTCACTGCTCTCCGCACGCGTTGCTCAGAATACGAGCACGAGCTCACTGCTCTCCGCACGCGTTGCTCAGAATACGAGTACGAGCTCACAACTCTCTGCACGCGTTGCTCAGAATACAAGCACGAGCTCACTGCTCTCCGCACGCGTTGCTCAGAATACGAACACGAGCTCACTGCTCTCTGCACGCGTTGCTCAGAATACGAGCACGAGCTCACTGCTCTCCGCACGCACTTGGACGAGACCAAGTGGAGCATATGCCAAAAAACCGGCGAAATCAGTTTGCTGAAGTCCCAGTTGAAGGAAACGACACTTGCTCTCGCAAAACCGAGGCTCTCTCATTGAAGTGTCAAATTCGTGACGTTAGAAATCAGCTCGCCGAAAAACAAGCCGAAACAGAAACAGCTTATGATTCTGTAAATGAAGAATTGTATAAAGTGAAATCGCAACTAGATGTAATGCAGAGGGACTCACAACAGCAGGAAAACGAATACGTCATTGAGCGACAGCGGGCTGACTCGGAAATGAGCAACCTACGGAAGGAGATAGATCGCTTGAGGATCGAGCTGGCTCAGAGAAAAAATGAGATGGAGTCACAGCAAAACAAGTTTGAAGGAGAGCGAATAGTGTGGTCGGAAGAGAAAGAGAAAGTTCTTAGGTATCAAAAGCAGTTACAGCTAAACTACGTACAGATCTATCGCAAGAACCGCACTCTTGAACACGAGGTGGAACAGTTGACGCTAGAATTGGAAACTCGGGACTTGAAAACTATAGGGAAAGAATAGTTTCCAGGTTTGGAAGAAGTGGACGAATCTCAGTGTTAAGTCTAATTTTGCGACAATTTTTCTCCAATCAAAATTTAACTAGAAGACATCCATCCATTACCATTACTGTAAGTTACGCTATGCAGGGAAGAGAGTATTATTTTACCAATATGCCTGCTTGCCGAGTAAAATAAAATATTGCCTGTAAACACTTGCTGGTGACATTAACTCTAACATATTTGCATGTTAGTGTTGATAATTCCACTTTGTTGACATTTGCCTGTTAGCTTTTTAAGTGCTTTCGAGGTTTCCAGACTCTGTATTGAACTGTATTGACTATCCTCGTTCCCAGAACTGTATTGACTATCCTCGTTCCCAGAACTGTATTGACTATCCTCGTTCCCAGAACTGTATTGACTATCCTCGTTCCCAGACCTGTATTACCTATCCTCGTTCCCAGGCTGAAAGACTGAAGTGTTATAGCTAGTGCGCTTGCACTGTATCATTTTCTCAAAGGAATTTTGTTCTTTTATTTGTAGCGCCATCTAACTTTCAGCCTTATACGTTTTCTAATACATGTAACAGTTCTTGCATACTAAAAGTATGTATTGATACTAGCATTGGTAACTGAAGTGAGGATTATACTAGCAATTTAAGGTGTCTTGCTAAGATATGTAAAGTAACTGAAGTCTGTTTTTGCTGCACTATTTATTATGTTATAAGAGAAGTGTGCGTGTGAGTGTGGGTGTGTGTGTGTGTGTGTGTGTGTGTGTGTGTGTGTGTGTGTGTGTGTGTGTGTGTGCACGCGCGCGCACGTGTGTGCGCGTGTGCGTGAGTGCATATAATATGTTTTGTAATAGAAGTTTTTTGTTTGTTTGTTAAAGCTTCTAGTAAAGAAGCCGTGATTGTAAATAAAATTTGTATAGATTTATGCATGAAAGATTGTAACTGTGAGAAATAAATACGTGTAAATATTATTGCTATTTTTTGTGTAACGTTGTATCATTGTATGGTGCCCATTGTATCAACAAACTAGGGTTGTTGTGTTTGTTAAATTAAATGCAATACTTCTGCCCAAAAACCTTAATATAGCTGCCTTAGGAAATACTGAAGTTGTTATTATTCGGTAAAGATGAATTTAACTATGTTGCTAACTGTAAAATATTCCAATGTATACATGACTTTATATTATGTACTAAACGCTTCCAGTAGTTTCTATCTGATAGAAAATGCATCAGTCTTAAATAATCGTACATTAATATTTACTAACCGTTATTTTCTACTAATGTCTAATGTATCACAGTAGTAAAACTTTAGTATACTAAAAACTAAGTATAGTCTATTCTTACTGTAAATGTTCTTGTAAATAGTGTATAAAGTCTGTTGTGGTGAGGATCCTAAATCATGTTGTACAAACTGTCTGATCCAATCCTAAATAAATTATGTTTAAACGAAATTCACTCGTGTGTGTAAATATGTGCTTCAGTTATTATAACCTCAAATGCAAATATTTTCATCTGGAGAAAGAACCCGGATGATTCAATTAGTCAATTTAGTCAATTAGTAATAACATAACAGGGGCATTTTTTGCTCCCAACACTGTTTTTTTGTCAACAGCGTTTATCGCAAACCTAGGACAAGATGCTAGTAGCCCTAATAGGGTGTGATTATCCTTGGAAGCCAGTTTTTGTGATAAATAGTCAGTCGGATGAGGTAAGATCGATTGATTGATTTGTTCTTTTCAAAATAATATTACAATGTATCAGAAGAGAAAAGGGAGAAGCCATCCAGGCAGAGCACTTATAGGTGTCTCTCTGTTAACAAGTTACAATCAAATTTAAAATGTTGTAACAAGTTTTCATTCTCTAACGATGATGTAAAATTTTTAACGTTAAAGGCATTAACTGTGTCACAAGTTAAAGAATTCCAAATATCTACGGTTCTGTTACAAAAAGAGAATTTGCGAATATTCAGTCTGTAGTTATTTTTATATAATTTATAGTTATATCCCCTCAGCTGAAAATACGCAGAAAAGTCATGAAACAGTAATAGTATATGATTATTACAAATTTTATGAACCATTTTTAGCTCAAAATTAACCTTGTTATTTCTAATGGCTGTAACTTAACTACTGGAATTTGTAGTTAAATTATGCTAAGAGCAGTAGATTATGATAAATAATCATTTTGATAGATGCTGGTATGATGAAGCCAGTTAAGGAGTGGCGTCACGTGATTACGTGATCCAAGAATTGGGGCAGCTGGACACCGCGCACGATATATAAGGCGTGAGGGGGCCTCCAGAAAAGAAAAATTAGTCTCAGATTGATTCTGGGAGCCGGAGCGTACTGACCGTTAGATCAGGGGCTTTTGGCATTGCTATCTATTATATTTGTTGTGTTGATGTTTAAAAAACGTGTCATTTTATAATCAGACTCTTCATAGCTTTACCATTCCTCAAGCATCAACAAGCTACACACAACCAATGCAACGCACTGTCCACTATACAACCAAATTAATTTTACTTTGGGCAGTTTAGGCGCACGAGAGAACGAATATTTCGGGCACCGTCAAATGATGATAAAATTTAAATAATATTTTTCATAAAAGGAAATCTCGAATTTTCTCCATGTCACCAAATGAGGCGCCGAAATCCGGGCATTTTTCTTGATCATGGGGTGGGGGGAGGCAATTCCCCGACTCAGTTCCGTTCTTTTCTGGTTTATTTTTTCTGATTATGGACACAGCGTATTCGAAAGCCATCTGACTAAATATGTTAATAATCATGTTGCACGTTCATGTTATTTCTGTGGGCAAGGAAATAGGTGAGAGAGCAGTTACTGGAATTAAACTTTGCCCACAAGTAATAAGCGTGTTAGCCTTTTCTATAAAATAAAAAAAACAATTATTAACAAGTCACGAGGAATTATATTATAACATCTATACTATCAGGTACACATAGATAACATAATTATCAATACTGAAATAGCATAATTGTAAATACTGAAAAAGTACTATACTAAAACACAGCGGAACATAGCCTGGCTAGCCCACAGGTCTAAATGTTCAAGGTAGACCTGTCTTACACAGCTTAAATACAGAAAACTAGAACACTATTAATGTAAAAGGTCATTCAGAAACAAATAACATAATTATTATTACTAAAATAACATAATTATCAATACTGAAATAGCACTATACTAAAACACAGCGGAACAATTAGCCTGGCTAGCCCACAGGTCTAAATGTTCAAGGTAGACCTGTCTTACACAGCTTAAATACAGAAAACTAGAACACTATTAATGTAAAAGGTCATTCAGAAACAAATAAGTACAGCAAGATTAGAGGGAAATTTAAGCTATTTCAATGCTGTAACAAATAAGTACAGTAAGATTAGAGGGAAATTTAAGCTAATTCAATGCTGTAACAAGCCTAAAAAGGGAGGGAAGGAGATGAAAAAATGAGCAAGAAGACTCAATGTAATATTTAAAAGTCAAGTTAATCAACACGAAGTATTTAAGGCGAACTGTATATTATTTCAAACATAATATCTATTTAAATTTTATCGAACAAACAATAACGACACTAAATCACACACAAATTACAATAGCAAATATATAAACGCAGAAAAATTACAATATATTAATAGGGTTGAGACACTAAGTAGCATGCCCTGTATCATTTATCATTGGAGAATGCCCAAGATATCAATTTAACAGAAACCAAGTTAACAGACTGAGTCAGAAGATCTGTTAATCACTTGATCTAAGATCATTTTTGAAATGTAATCACAGCTGTTGTGGACAAACATGTAAGAAGAAAACCGTACGACGGTTTAGACTCAATCTCATTTTAATTTACTGTCCAAAATTTACAATTTCTTGCCTATAAAAGTTAACAACTGTTCCTTATATTTGAATAATTAGCTTAGAAAGTTAATTAACGGCAGCCGAACACAGCTATTGCTTACGTCACAAACTAACCACAGTTTGTGCAATGGCAGGCATCTTCCCTTTGCTCGTCAAGCACGTTTGCGTAAGAGTTACAGATATGTCAACTCAAAATGTAGGTAAAAATGGTACAATAGTGTATAACGTGACTGGTACGTATATATTTGTCAATCTATTATCATCGCCAAAATTAATGGTGAAAAGGTAGATAAACACCATGTGGAACGTTCGTGCATTGTCCATTATAAATCTAATTAATGAACTAATATTTTGTGAGTCTTTTTATATAGTACTTATTCATGTGCATTTTTGTATGTTTGTTTGTTCATATTTGTATTAAATTTTTTGAATCAAATGAATCAGACGAATAAGATTACGATTGTCTGATTTTGGCAGAGACCTGCTTCCTACTGAGCGCATTCTAGTCTTATAGAAATCTTCACTAAACAAGGAGTTCAACTTTGGAATACCCTGCCATCAAATTTTTCGACGAATTCAAATCAAAATTAAAAATACATACATTAAATCGTTTTGAAAACCCTACACACGTAAACAATAATATATATTCGTCCGCAAATTTTATTTACCCACGTCCATTTTAAATTGTATGTATATATTGTATATAGTCTATTATAATTTCCGTGTAACATTATAATGTATATTTTGTTTTAAATTTTTGGCGCAGTAGTCTTTAGTTTGCACTTGACGCATTTGCCTTTAACAGTTGTTTGAATTTTATTCTCATGCTGCGATGTTCTTTTATGCTTTATTTGCCATAAAAAATCGATATTCATAACAATACATATATATATATATATATATATATATATATATATATATATATATCAATTGCATCAACATACCACATGTGTTATTTTCCCCACTTCTCCATTTGTGCCACTTTTACCTACTTTTCATTTGTGCCATTTTTCCGGTGGCATTTTTACCTGTGCCACATTTACACCGCCCCGTCATCTCAGCATACGTTGTTATTTCTCCTGCCATGGTTATTTACGTATTCGAAGGACTAGTTTATTTAGAATTACAGATGAAACATGTATGTAGCAACCAATGCTAGCTGTCACATGCAAAGATTTCCTCTCTTGTACATGCAGATCATTATGCTGTATTTGGTGCTGATGTTAAATCATCTGGCATCAGGCGATTCAAAAATCGCCTCATAAAATAAGCACGAAAAAGTTTATACTTCCAAAAGTACATGATTGGATTTACGGTACAATTAATAGCTATACCAATATTGCGCAACAATCTGAGTAAGTTGTACTCATGGCTCGGAGTGATACGCGTCAAGATCTTAAACAATGTGTCAAATGACATGCTGCATAAAGTAGTTCCAACAATGATGAACACGATCCTGGCAGATTTAATCATGGCGGTAATGTGAGCAGCGGTTCTTTCCGACTCTCCTCCTCCTCCTACGGGATGCACGCTTCTCTTCAGACGCCAAGCCGTGATCATTATGCGAATGTAGCAGAAGAGGAAAAGGAATGCGATGGCGAGGTACTCTCCCACTTGAAACCAGATGAGACCAACACTGGTCATGAAATCAATCACACAGGTGGAGCCAGGAACCCAGTTACCTATGGCTGTCAACATGGCGCTGATACCAACAATGAAAGCAGTCACCCATCCTCCTACTATCAGGATGCTGGTTCTTGTGGGGGTTACCCATATCGAATACTGAAGAGGATAAATTATGCAGACGTACCTGTCCAGCGTCACTGAAGCCATTGTGATCCACGAAGCCGTGAAGAACGTGGAGTGACCCGCCACAAACAGGATGCAATGAGACTTTAACGGAACCGGAAGTGCAGTCAGAACAACTGGTCCAGAGAACAAAAACACGGAGAAATCAGCAACAGCTAAACTTAAAACGAATTGATATTTACTCTCGCTTCTTAAAGCTCGGAAAGTAACGATTGTAGCAATGACCAGAAAGTTCAGCACCAGACCGGAAACGATAATGGTGCCCAGAAAAATACGAAACGCAACGTTTCCGTGCGACCTTGGCACGAGCAATAGGTGAGGTGGAGAGGTAACATTTGATGCGTTAGCATGAGCTTCTGTCATTGTTACATTATCAGCCATTTTCTGTACTTGAAATTACAACTTACACGTAGCGTTTGATACGTTAGCATGAGCTTCTGTCATTGTTAAATTATCAGCCATTTTCTGTACTTGAAATTACAACTTACACGTAGCGTTTGATGCGTTAAAATGAGCTTCTGTCATTGTTAAATTATCAGCCATTTTCTGTACTTGAAATTACAACTTACACGTAGCGTTTGATACGTTAACATGAGCTTCTGTCATTGTTACATTATCAGCCATTTTCTGTACTTGAAATTACAACTTACACGTAGCGTTTGATACGTTAGCATGAGCTTCTGTCATTGTTAAATTATCAGCCATTTTCTGTACTTGAAATTACAACTTACACGTAACGTTTGATACGTTAACATGAGCTTCTGTCATTGTTAAATTTTCAGCCATTTCTTGCACTTGAAATTACAACTTACACGTAGCGTTTGATACGTTAGCATGAGCTTCTGTCATTGTTACATTATCAGCCATTTTCTGTACTTGAAATTACAACTTACACGTAGCGTTTGATGCGTTAACATGAGCTTCTGTCATTGTTAAATTATCAGCCATTTCTTGCACTTGAAATTACAACTTACACGTAGCGTTTGATACGTTAGCATGAGCTTCTGTCATTGTTACATTATCAGCCATTTTCTGTACTTGAAATTACAACTTACACGTAGCGTTTGATACGTTAGCATGAGCTTCTGTCATTGTTACATTATCAGCCATTTTCTGTACTTGAAATTACAACTTACACGTAGCGTTTGATACGTTAACATGAGCTTCTGTCATTGTTACATTATCAGCCATTATCTGTACTTGAAATTACAACTTACACGTGCATGCACCCAACACGCTAAAGATACGACAGCATCATAATTATTATTTTTGTTAAGTTGCTGATTCTCTTAGTGTTACAACTACATGGTCAAGTATTCCAGAACTGATTAGCGCAGCATCTTTAATATAAGGTCTGTAGCTTTGCTCACGAAGTCGTCTTCGCTCGCGCACCTAGCGCAAACTTATTTCACGCAATCTCCACTCTTGACTACCCCAAATTACAAATTTACGCGTTTCTGTCGACACTTTGTATAGAAGCATAGTGTCATGTTTCGCCCTACATTTAATAGTCCTGTCATTATGCTTATGCAACATTAAGCCCTATTCACACTGCATGTTTAATTAATTGATATGTATGATATTTAGTTACTGGCAGTGATAGTTAATTGTATTATTAATTATTGATATTTTGTTAGGATGTAGGCACCTACTAACAAACCCCCTTTTGAGTTCCGTCTGACCCACTCTTGTCTGCCCTATCGCGGCTATAATGCAGTGGCTAAGTCAAGGTTAACGATAGTGCACAGGTGAATAATATTATAGCTGTTTAAACGAGTGGCTTCTCGATGAACTTCGTTCAACACTGTTTAGATATAGACGGCAACTTGACACAGAACGAGACAGGTCTCGTCTCTGTGAAGTTATATTTTTTTTTGAAGAGAAATGCCGTACTAGAAAGTTTCACACAAGATATGGTGTGTAATGTACATGATGATACTGTGAGAGCCTAGTTGTTGTAAGCTATGGTCGTCAACCAGAGTTGTCCCAGACATGCTGGCTTGCAGTTTCCAGTAGTGCAGTTACCCACTGACTGACAGATGGATCGACCGACTACAGAACCACATCCAGGGTGGTAACAGGTACTTTTCGCTTTTGTTACGACCGTAACTAACGTCGCACTGCTAACGTAAACATCACGTATACTAGCCTAATGTTCTTCGATGCTACTTGCTTGGTAAAGGCTAATTGGTAGTTTCTCTGACGAAGTTTGGAATCACAACTGTATTCAGACGCAGAGGTTATATTACGACGTATTGCTACCGTTCTACAAACTGTTCACTTTAAAGGAAAAGTGTTCCAAAAAATCCTAGGTACCTAGTGGGCAGACACGAAGTTTATGCAAACGTATATACCCTACTAACCCCTAGCTTTGTCAATCTTGCTATATCTTTGTTATTACTGAACTTTTGCTTAAATCGAATCACTTTGGAATTTGTTGATGATTAAATTGTTTGATTAATTATTTTAATGTCTGCCATTTAAATGCATTTTAATGCAGCTTTCGCCATCGCCGTGATTATCCAGTTGGCCATCTGCTACGTCCCAAGAAGTAAAAAGAGCAGGTCCACCTGTTGCAAACCACCTCCAGTCACCCTCCTCGTGTATGTCGGTTAAACCAATCCAAAAATGCTCACCAGCTTTATTAAAAACAAAATATAATTAATATTAAATTTGATTATTTACCAATATATTTTCATATAATATAACAGTTATTTAACTTTTATACATTCCACAGCAATTATAACGTACTTTACCACTCCCATGAAACACTAAAATAACCAATATTATCAGTGATTTTTTTTTCGAAATTTTGACCAAACAACCTGCGGAAAAAAAACGTTCTACCCGCTCCTGGTGGGACTCTCGAAAGAAGATATATAGCTCTTTAGAAAGAGAAAGAACAGGGCTACACGATGATGTAGGCTACATTTGAGCACACATCCACAAGGAGAAGTAGCGAAGAGTTAATTAGATGTTCTATTTTTGGCAATTTTCGCTTGGAAAACTGCAGACGCAAAGCATTGTTCTGACGTCATGCATTATACTCTGCCTATGCCTATATACATATAAAGAACAGTCTTATATATAATATAATATAATATAATATAATATAATATAATATAATATAATATAATATAATATAATATAATATAATATAATATAATATAATATAATATAATATAATATAATATAATATAATATAATATAATATAATATATAATATAATATAATATAATATAATATAATATAATATAATATAATATAATATAATATAATATAATATAATATAATATAATATAATATAATATAATATAATATAATATAATATAATATTGGACTGAATTCGACCCAGGGGGTCGAACTCCAAGATGGCATGGCGGTCTTGATATTTCGCATCATGAAGTGCCATTTTATAATCGTTGTATAACCGATACTTAATTACAAATGTTATGTTAAATAACTAAATTAATGTCTGTAAACAAGTACCTTATACCTGTTATAGCATGTCATCTAACTCTCATAAAACAAAATACACAAAACAACACTGTACGGAGTTTATTATCAGCACTAATAAAAATAAGTAACAAAAATACACGTGCACAAAAAAAACTAACTAACGCAGTAACAGCACTACACCCGAGGAGCACCTGTGTCAGAAATCCAGGCTGTAGTGACCTCTACACGCTTTTATACTGGCATTCCAGGTCAGCTGGCTTCTCACACCATGTGTAGGCCCAAACAAGACGTCTGGACCTACAAGAAAGGGGTGAGTCGCTGCAGACTTGGAAGCAGGGCGTGTAGAGGGCCCTACACCTGACCCGACACAGGTGCATCCGTAACATTGCCGCCTCCCCAGATGCGTTTGTCCTCAAACGGTTCCAGAACTAGGAGTTAGAATTTGACCAGGCACGTGCTGCCACCTAGCACAAGGCAACAAAAATTCCTTAAGCAAAGGTTTCTTTAAGTTACAATAATGAAAGATGAGCACGACATATTTCTATTCTTGTTGACATTATTTTAAGGCAATACGCAATTACTACACAAGTGATAACCTATTTGGTACAGAGATTAGATAATTTTCGATATAACAAACAAAAGGATAAACTGTTTTACGCTGTCTGTTTGAGAATTAATCTAAATTTTCATTAAGAATCAGTTAAACGATACAAATTGAACAAAGTAACCGTCGTCTAACATTTACTTAATACGAGGCGCTGAGCAGACTCCTGGCATAATTATCACCATCATCATCATCATCATTCAGACTACTTTAATCTCTCTTTTGAGGAGATTACAGGAGCCTGCCGAGTGCTTTGGGATCTCTGACGTCTCCTCGGCTATAAAGAAAAAGGTTTACCACGGGGATTGTGCTGTTACAAATCTCTCAACGGCTTTTGTAATCACAAGAGAATGCAAAAAAACTTAACAATCCAAGGGTTGGCTATAACTACTAATTAATGCAAAAAAATTATCTTGACTACTTAACAAAATCAACTGGAACATCGGATCAGCTGGTATTCTCGTGGTGTTCCTTTTCGTACTGGGCTTCATTTTGGTCTTACAGACTGCAACGTTGTTGCTGTTGAGAAAGACAACTACTTGATAACTACGCAAAAGTGGCTTGTCAGTCTAACGCTTTTGCTCCTCGTGCTCCTACTTAGTAAGCTGGCTTCCGGGTTCGCACACTGCAAAGAACGTTATTGGCATCTACATCCCAGTGTACGCTGGCAGGTAGTAGGCCTCGTAAAGAGCGTATGGTTGAGTCCTGTGCTCGAGTTCGAGTTGCAGTTGGGTCGGTAAAAATGAAATCTCCATAAAACGTGGTAGGGAGGCGATTACGATGCGGATAGGTGTGGAGAGGAGGTGAGGTAGGCTGGCGATCTTCCAAGGATATACCATAGAATGTCGTAGGGGTGATACAAAGTGGTGTTAGAATTAGGTCATCTTGATCAGGAATAATAAGTGAGGAAGGTGAAATGTCACGCTCAGGGTTAGGAGAGGGAGAGGCAGTGATCTGGGTTAATGACTGATTTTCTTCATTTTCTATCCCAGAATCCAACTGGTCGTAAATTATTGTCTCACTACTTTCATCGTTGCTCAAAGTCGATTTCAACTTTTGTGGACTCACGTCCATCTCTTCTGGCAATGAGTTTACTTCTTCTCTGGAATCATCAGTTCCATTTTCATCTACAGTAACTGGGATAGAGCTAAGTTGTTTATTCGGAGTGGAAGTACGTGGGCGGACTGGAGAGAGGTTGGACAGTGAAAGATCGCTAGGGTTGAATAGACTGGGAGAGTCAAGCTGTGGCGAGAGGGCTGGAAAAGAGGGGCTGGAAGTACTGGGCATCAAGGCAGGAAAACTCGAAGCAGTATCAACTTCTTTATTACCGACCAAAGCTTGTTCTGGTAAGTAGGGTGGTGGTGGAGGTAACCCAAAAGACAGAGACTCATTAGCCTGACTAGACACGGTTCTGATTTCCGAAGCATCGTAGAGTTTTTCTCCCACCAATTAACGCCCACGCAGCGATGTTGGACTGCCTCGGAGCGCGAATTATACGCGATAGTTTACGGTATTCGGAAATTACACCTTTGTCTTTATGGCAGCCGGTATGTTATACGTACGGACCATAAAAGTCTGCAATACCTGATTGAGAGCAAGCAGTTAAAGAAAGGAAATAGCAGCCAGCTTCAATTGCATGAGAAAAGAGCAACATGATCAGCTTCAAAGCGGTGATATAGTGGATATGAGTAATGAAGCTAGTAGCTGAATGAATGACAGAGAGCCGAAATAATAGTAGTGAACAACAACCAGGATTACATCCTGTTTCTCAGGCTTCTTCATTATTTTTCTTGTTGCCCGATTCTTCACAATAGCTACCTGTCTATTGGCCAAATCAAAAATCTACAATTTCATTGTGCTAAGATTGATGAGACGACCTTTTGTTCCAAAGAAGTCGCCAATCCATAGAAAGAGCTGAATGGCAGATCATTAACAGTTAATTCCAACATAACTTCACCAGAAAAGGAAAACAGATTAAAACCAGCATTTTAAATGGCGAAAAAGATGAGATAAGCGTAGTTAACACTACATTTCAATAATGACAGTCCATAAATCTTTTTTGTATGCCATATCATACGGTTCTAAGCTGCATGCGCAAGTGTGTAGAAGGTGTTATATCACATAAGAGTTGATGCAGAACCCATTAACATAAAACTTGAATTGTCTGCTGGAAACGATACAGTTAGTAGCCTTAGCAGGAGTGATATCCAGACATTAGTGGTTTTATATTTACAGATTAAGTGTGTAGTTCACATTGTATTAAGCACC
The DNA here is from genome assembly GCA_030141605.1 of Tubiluchus corallicola. NCBI lineage: Eukaryota > Metazoa > Priapulida > Priapulimorpha > Priapulimorphida > Tubiluchidae > Tubiluchus > Tubiluchus corallicola. Next base: position 26,772 of record JAQGDQ010000842.1, read on the forward strand.
TTAAGTGCAGCATACGGGTTAGTTGTTAAGTGTGTAGTTCACATTGTATTAAGCACCTTAAGTGCAGCATACGGATTAGCTGTTAAGTGTGTAGTTCACATTGTATTAAGCACCTTAAGTGCAGCATACGGATTAGCTGTTAAGTGTGTAGTTCACATTGTAATAAGCACCTTAAGTGCAGCATACGGATTAGTTGTTAAGTGTGTAGTTCACATTGTATTAAGCACCTTAAGTGCAGCATACGGATTAGCTGTTAAGTGTGTAGTTCACATTGTAATAAGCACCTTAAGTGCAGCATACGGATTAGCTGTTAAGTGTGTAGTTCACATTGTATTAAGCACCTTAAGTGCAGCATGCGGATTAGTTGTTAAGTGTGTAGCTCACATTATATTAAGCACCTTAAGTGCAGCATACGGATAGTTGTAGAGTGTGTAGTTCACATTGTATTAAGCACCTTAAGTGCAGCGTACGGATTAGTTGTAGAGTGTGTATTTCACATTGTATTAAGCACCTTAAGTGCAGCATACGGATTAGCTGTTAAGTGTGTATTTCACATTGTATTAAGCACCTTAAGTGCAGCATACGGATTAGCTGTTAAGTGTGTAGTTCACATTGTATTAAGCACCTTAAGTGCAGCATACGGATTAGCTGTTAAGTGTGTATTTCACATTGTATTAAGCACCTTAAGTGCAGCATACGGATTAGCTGTTAAGTGTGTAGTTCACATTGTATTAAGCACCTTAAGTGCAGCATACGGATTAGCTGTTAAGTGTGTAGTTCACATTGTAATAAGCACCTTAAGTGCAGCATACGGATTAGTTGTTAAGTGTGTAGTTCACATTGTATTAAGCACCTTAAGTGCAGCATACGGATTAGTTGTTAAGTGTGTAGTTCACATTGTATTAAGCACCTTAAGTGCAGCATACGGAATAATTGCTAAGTGAATTGCTTGAGTATCTCTTGGAGTAATACATTAGTTGTGAACGCCTACAAGCGTGTAAGGATAAATCTTGTACAGCTACCTAGATAAAAGTAAATTTGTAAACCAATAAAGCTGATTCACTTTAACGTAACTTATGAGTTCATGTATGCTTTAAAATGTATAAAGTTAAGCAACACTAAATCCGACTTACGATCCCGTAGATTCGCATTGCATTAATTATTAATTAATCATATGAAGTTCAATTGCTTAAATAGAAGGTGAATCGATTAAATTATTATACAATCTATATAGATAACAAATCACTTGAATACTATATGATCACAAGATACAAAATAAGGAAGTGATACTGGTTTGAAGAAACCAAAAAACTTGAAATTTAGTTTCAAAATTTTATTCTGAAATGCCTACATAAGCAGTGAAGTAGTGTCATGTTGAAAATCAGAAAGCCAAGTAAAGAACTGCAAGTGAAATAATTTAGGTGTGAAAACAGGTTTAGAGATTATGCATTCATAAAGACTGTAGAAGCCAATGAAAATTTAAACAGTAAAGAGAAAGTTCAACAATTTTAACAAGAGCACCTGAAGGTGGCAGCACTATCCAAAACTAAAAAAGTATGATGACATTAGGATAAATATACAACATAAATTTAGATTTAGAATAATTAAAAATGATTTTCTTTTGTCCAGATACAGTGTCAAATTGTGGGTAGGCCAGAACTGGCGCATTTGTAAGCAAAGTTTTCAAACAATTAAAAGCGTTTTGTTGAATAGCCTGCCAAACGTAAGGTTGCTGCTTGCGAGTTAGTAAATGCAGAGGTGCCGCTACATCCTTGAAGTTTTTTATGAAATGCTGGTAGTACGTGCACAGGCCTAAAAAGCTTCTAAGATCAGATACGTTATTAGGTTCAGGCCAGTTCACAACGGCTTCTATTTTTGCCGGATCGGTACGTACACCGGTATGGCTAACAACATGTCCTAGATACGTGACTTCTCTTTGCGTTAGCAAACACTTTTTAGCATTGAGTTTTAGGCCTGCCAACGCATCAGCAAGGTTCGTGGGAAAGCTTTGCTGCACGTTTATAGCTAGTTCTACATCACACAAACCATCTATGAACTTCAACGCTAATTGATGTTCTGCAGAATTTAAGTCAACTGCTGGGTATGCACGGTGGTACAAAGTACGCAAATGATCTGCATATTGCCGCAAGTCTTCGCCGGGTTGACGGTAACGGCTGTTGTATTGAGCGCGGTATACACTTTCGCGATTGTCACACCCGAATCGACGGCTTAAAGCAGAGCATAGCATTGCATAATCAGAGCGTTGGGCAGGCGACAAAGTTTCAAGAACCCCAACAGCTTTCCCTTTAAGTTTCAGTGCTAAACGTAAACCAGCTTCATAATTATTCCAACTGTTAAGTTCAACTAACAAATGAAATTGCGCTTTATAACTTTCCCATGGGACCGTTTCCCCATCAAAAAATGGTAAGTTTTTCACTTCTTGCACGCTAACAGTATTTGTGGTGTGTAAGCTAGGTTGACAAACAGACGTGCTACTCTGAACCGGTACTTCTGACTGCGCATGCGTGGGAGTACAAAATTGAATTGGGGAATCTGAAAACTTCCCATTTCCATGATTTTCAGCGAAATGGACTAACGGTTTAGGAGATTCACTATTTAGTTTACAAACAGCGGGTTCGACAGTTTGGCACAGCTCGCTAGCTGGAGTAGAATTCAAAACAGGTTTTCCACTCAAAGTAGGCCTATGTTCAGGCCGAGATACGTCACAGCGTTCAGAAAAATTCTCTGCTAAGCTAGTGACCGCTTGAGAAAGCGCAGCCACTGCACAACTCAAATCTTTAAACTGGGAATCACAACTCGATGACAAATTTCGCAATTCTACAGCTAAATTTTGATTACTGGGACTGGCAGTATTAAAGCCTGAATTTTCGCGTTGACCAAGTACGCGATCAAGGTTAGCATTAGTAGACAGAAATGAATTTGTCTGACCTAGTTTATTATCAGGATGAGAAATTACGCTTGGGGGACACAATTGACAATAGGGCCAGCAGAACAACGCTCTAAAGAGCTTACCCAGGAAGAAGCCTGAGAAGCCACATCATCATCAAAAAAACTTTGAGCAGGGTGTGGTTGAGAATGTTCTTTATCCACTTCTGCGACACCAGTGGACTGAATTCCACCCAGGGGGTCGAACTCCAAGATGGCATGGCGGTTTTGATATTGCGCATCATGAAGTTCCATTTTCTAATCGTTGTGTAACCGATACTTAATTACAAATGTTAATGTTAATTACAAATGTTATGTTAAATAACTAAATCAATGTCTAATACCTTATACCTGTTATAGCATGTCATCTAACTCTCATAAAACAAAATACACAAAAACTACACTGTACGGAGCTTATTAACAGCACTAATAAAAATAAGTAACAAAAATACACGTGCACAAAAAATAACTAACTAACGCAGTAATAGCACTACACCCCCGATGAGCACCTGTGTCAGAAATCAAGGCTGTAGTGACCTCTACACGCTTTTATACTGGCATTCCAGGTCGGCTGGCTTCTCACACCACGTGTAGACCCAAACAAGACGTCTGGACCTACAAGAAAGGGGTGAGTCGCTGCTGTCGTGGAAGCAGGGCGTGTAGAGGGCCCTACACCTGACCCGACACAGCTGCCTCCGTAACAATATATATATTATATGTAGTATATATATATATATATATATATACATGTACATGTGTATTAGACATGTATTATATGTGTAATATTATATATTATATTATATATAATATATGTAGTTGTATCCAGAAACCACTGAAATTAAAACAAACTAGAGCATTAAAGTTATTACCTTTGCAGCCTTACTGCTGATGTTTAAACCACTTTCAGCACCTGCAATCACCGCATGGAGAGAAACTAATACTGACAATAAGCTGATCACAGAGACCACAGTCATTGTGCAAGTAATAAGCAATAAAATACGAAAGCAAGTCTTGTAGGTTTGTGAATCTAACTAAGAAAAAATAAGTGATCCGAAACGAAGCAGAAAAGTAATCCAAATAAAATGCTTCAGTACAAATGTTGGAAAAGAAATTTTAATAAACTACTGACACACGTTATTAATGTAAAATCAATCCCTATAAGATCAAGGGAAAGCCTTGTTCTAATACCTATTGACACGATTTAAACTGTTGGAATGCTAACTAGCATACAATTTATGCCACGCATTGTGACAACAATGAAAAATTTAACTATTGTTGTTTCATTCTGCATTCTTTGGCGCATTGTTTTGTAATAAGCATTGTCTCGATTTAAAACCCATATTAATATTCCACTAGTAAAAGCTCCACAAAACATGCGTATAAAAACATTTTTATTCAAAAATATACAAACATCTTACATAGTTCTCGTTTATAACGCAAAGCCAGCAGCAGCAGTTTTTACTGAATTGAACTTATAAGATTATAAGCAGAGTACAATAGATGATGACAGAGTAATGGCTTTGTGTCAACAGTTTTCCAAGCGAAAATCCCAAAAATGGAGCATTTAATTACAGTAATTTTGCATCAGTAAAAGCTGCTGCTGGCTGTTATAATGTAAGCGTTATTATTATAGTAGTCTATTATGATCAAAAGGAGCAGTTTGCAAAAATTTTGTATAATGTATGTGCATTACTGATCATTGGTGGATGGGTGTAATAGCATTTATCATAACATACAATTTCAACTTTTTGCAAAATATACTGCTTGGTTTCACTATGCTGCTGTGTTGTTGGTGTTGATGCTATAAGTGTTGTCATCCTCGTCGTCATCATCATTTTCATCATTATAATCGCGATGTGATCTGGCTGTTTTGGGGTGGAGGGTGAGGTGTGGTGTGGTGTGGTGCAATATGGGTTGTGTGGTTTATAAAGCTAAATAAGTTCACTATTACTATTACTAATACTATTATTTTTATTGTTACTGTTACTGTTACTGTTACTGTTGCTGTTGCTGTTGCTGTTGCTGTTGCTGTTACTGTTACTGTTACTGTTACTGTTACTTTACTGTTACTGTTACTGTTACTGTTACTGTTACTGTTACTGTTACTGTTACTGTTACTGTTACTGTTACTGTTACTGTTACTGTTACTGTTACTGTTACTGTTACTGTTACTGTTACTGTTACTGTTACTGTTACTGTTACTGTTACTGTTACTATACCCATCACTATCACTATCACTATCAGTATCACTATCACTGTCACTATCACTGTCACTGTCACTGTCACTGTCACTGTCACTGTCACTGTCACTGTCACTGTCACTGTCACTGTCACTGTCACTGTCACTGTCACTGTCACTGTCGCTGTCACGGTTACTGTTTATATTACTGATGCTGTTACTGTTACTGTTACTGTTACTGTTACTGTTACTGTTACTGTTACTGTTACTGTTACTATTACTATCACTATTACTATTACTATTACTATTACCATTAGTATTACTATTACTATTACTACTATTATTACTATTGCTGTTGCCGTTGCCGTTACCGTTACCGTTACAATTACCATTACCATTACTATTACTATTGTTTGGTGCCAGACACAGAGGCACTTAAAAGAGCTGACCTCCTCAGAGCATTCATTCACTCTTCCTCAAAACACAAGTTCGGTGGGCAGGGCATGTGATTCACATGCCAGACAACTGCATACCAAAGAAGATGCTCTATGGAGTACTTGTGTCTGGAAAGAGAAAGGTTGGACGACCAAAGAAACGCTTCAAAGACAGCCTGAAGGCCTCACTCAAGGAGCTCAGCATGGATATCCGCTCATTGGAAACCCTTGCACAAGATCGCTCAGCATGGCGGAGTGAAATCACCACAGGGGCTAAGAATTGAGGAGGCAGAGGAGAAGCGCAGGAGACGTAAGGCATGCAACACTGCCCAACAACAGGTCCAAACACCCAGCCTCACTTGTGCCAAATGCCAAAGAAGTTTCCAGGCCAGAACTGGCCTAGTCAGTCACTTTCGAGCTCATCAAAGTAATGACAACCCCCAAATTGACCTTTTATCCCTGTCACTATGGTCATCTTCGATTATATATATATTGATCGAATATACACAAATTGATACATGGACTAGCCGAACCCTGCAAAAAGAATTTTGCACATAAACTCACAACAAACCACCCAAACCACCCCACCACACTACCCCACCACACTACCCTCGCCAAACCACACATACTTGCCATACCACTCACACCACACAACCCACATTGCATCACACCACACCGCTACAAATGCTACTTGACACAGCCACCAATGATCAATAATTCATGAACAATGAACATGCTACACGGTATTTATTACCTGGTTTCCAGAGGATAATAGGATAACAAACCTTACTTACACGTAAAATATGTAACTATGCAGATTTGTGTGTAACAGCAATCCCTGGAACAGCCGCATAATTTTTAAAACTCAAATGGGAGTTCCAAATATTGTGCAATACTGAATGGTTAAAAACGTACACCCTTCCCATTTCTTCTAACGGCCATCTCTCCCAATGAAATCTCTCTGTCCTGTAGATCATTTATCCTCCTTCTAGGAGCATGTCTATTTTTCCCGACATGCCAAAAAAGTTCCGCAAAGCATAGTTTTTTTGGTTTACAGGCAGTTATCTGCAAAATTTGGCTGTATTTGTCTGGCAAAATGCCTATTGTAGGATGGCAAATTCTAAATACGAATACTATACCCACTATTGAACAGCTTGTCCAACCATCAATCAGATGACACTATATCAAGCCCTTTTATTTTAAATTGTGATCGTCAAAAATGGTGCAGTCTTCGAAGCTGTGGCCCCAAATCTTTATGAATATTTATACGCCAATTTTACAATCACAATTTAAAACAAAAAGGCTTGATATAGTGTCATCTCATTGATGGTTTATTTAACAAATAATGGTTGGGCAACTGTTCAATAGTGGGTGTAGCATTCGTATTTAGAATTTGTTATCCTGCAATGCACATTTTCTCAGACAAATACAATAAAATGAATAAATATAAATCAAGGACTACTATACAAGGACGTGCACGCTGAAATCTCTGATTCGGCTAGCGGAGGCGATCAATACTTGCATGAACGTAATCTATAAATAGTGCGCTTTAGGGAGTAGTGATCTTGGAAATTAAAGAATGGGCGGATCGGTAGATAGCGAGTATTATTTTTCATTTAATTGGTTCTTTACATTACGGGAGAAAAGTACCAATTGTTTATTTTATGTATCAAAGGAAATTAGTGTTCATTTTTACTTCTTAAATAGCGCACTACTTTAGGCGTAAGTGTGTTTTACCGGAAGTAGTGCTTTGTTCATTGTAAATGTGTCATTGTTCAAAGTCAAGTGAAGCGTTGTTTTCTTGCTTGTGTTTGTTTCTTTGTGGATTATTTTCAAAATTTCTCGTGGATTTTATACATCTGTACTCAGCAGAATGCCTAACAAGTGTGGTGTTGTGAAATGCAAAGGTAACTATGACACGGAGAACAAGTGTCGTGTGTTCAGACTGTCAAGAGATCATGTAGAAAAACAGAAATGGCTAAGTGTTCTTCCCCCACGCGAAGGCTTTGTTGTTGATCCAACGAAATTGTTCATTTGCGAAAAGCATTGGCCATTGGATACTCAAATGGTCAAAATTCCAGGTGGTCACACCAAGCCAGTGGATCCACCCAGTATTTTCAACGTTCCAACATCATGCTTGCCCACTCCAAAGCCACCACGTCGCCCTCCAAAAACTGAGGACCAGCAGCTGAATTATTTCTTTAAAAAGGATAAAATAACTTCTCTCAATGAATTCACTCCTGAGAAAGACCTGCATAAGACGTATCAGAACCTCATTATATCTCGCACACAAGACAATTTGTGTGCATGTTCATGGAAGAGGACCACCGTCAATGTTATATGTCAATTATTGTTCACAATAAGCCTACCTTGTGTTCCCCTCTTACTCTGTATGCTTTCAAAAACGGGATCAGTGTGCCATTAAGTAAAATCCTCAGTCCGAACAATGGGCTGTCCTCTTACTCACAATTTTTCGCTGTTGTGAATTCTGTTGTCAACCACATTCATCATGTTGATGATATTGTCAACAAAGTGACAAAGTCTCTTGAACTTGAACTAGCTCAAAATCGAGAACAATCTCCTAGTGTTTATGCTAAAGCCAAGAAGCTCAAATTTCTAATACGACAGCTTCGACTATTATGTGATAAGACTTTCACAGTGTCTGATTATTGCTTTGCAATAGAGTCATTTCCCCATTGCAATTACGAACAACTGCGTGACTTTTTAGTGTTACCCAGCAAAAGAAAGCTGCAGTCAGTTATTTCATCGACAGATATTGACAAGGTGCTAGGTAAAACATTTCAGAAAGTGAAAAGTTCTGAGCAGAAACACTGTATGCTATTGGTGGATGAAGTGAAAATGTGCCCAACAGTGGCTTTTTCAGGGGGTGTGCTTTTTGGCATGGCAAAAAATGAGCCAGACAGTAAAGCTACATCAATGCTATGTGTGATGGCTAAATGTCTACATTGTGGCCCCAGTGTGATGATATCAGTGACCCCCGTTCACAAGCTGACTGCTGCATATCAAGTCTCTGTCGTGAAGGAGGCTGCTACAGTGGTTGAGAATTCGGGAGGAACTGTTTTAGGGTCCATGACGGACAACCACAAGATCAACCAACAATACTGCAAATTGTTTACCAGACGAACAGACTGAGAGGCTGAACATCCCCTGGAAAATACACGAGTGTGGTTCCTGTTGTATGATACCGTCCACATTCTGAAATGTATCAGGAACAACTGGATCACGGAGAAATGTCAGAGATTATCATTTGACAAGAAAGCTGTTGGCTCATTTGCTGAAGTAAAAAGTCTTTACAAAGCTGAGAAAGACAATGTGCTGAAGTCAACACCTTTGACATATTCTGCAGTCTTTCCATCGAAACTTCAGCTCCAGAATGTGCAACATGTCCTGAGGGTGTTCAACGATCGTGTCGTTGCATCGCTGAGACTTCGAGGAGCCCAGGATACTGCAGAATTCATTCAGCAAGTGCTACGCTGGTGGAATGTGGTAAAAGTTTCTGCCAGAGGTCAAGACACGAGGATGAGAGACCCTGATTGATCTGTTCAACAAGATACATCTGATACTCTTCAGTCGTTGTTGACTCTGTTTAAGCAAACCGAATCAGGACACGGACCAAATAGAATTGGATGCCTGACACATGATACGCGAAAAGCTTTGATTCAGACCACGGAGGGACTCCTCGCAATCTGTAGGCACTTGTTTTCTGTTGGATTTCACTACGTATTATTGCGTGAACTTCAGAGTGACAGAATAGAGGGTGAGTTCTCAGTTTACAGGCAGTCAAGGGGGGCCAATGCATTCATGCAAGCTGGAGATGTCTGTTCAGCATTCAAGCGGAGACTGGCGCGTTTCTCTTCATCATTCCTGGAGTTTGTGGACACAGACACATCATCCGAAAGCCAGTTGCACACATGCAATGGGATTGATTTCGAGGATGCCAAAATTATGGAGATTTGTGTTGACGAGACTCTTTCCAAAACTGAACTGAACGCGTGTGCATATGTCGCAGGTTGGTTGGAGAGTAAGTACCAAAATGACATTTCTTTTCCCGAGGATGAGCCTCTCCTTTCTGAGGAAATGAAAATGTTCATTAAAGAAGTGTCTAGGGGAGGTCTTACAGTGCCCCACACATTCACGTTCGAATTCGTAACAACTGGCTTGTGTTTTGTGAAGAAGTCAACTCACACAGTCTGCTGCCACAACAAGCTCATGAACATCCTCTCCATAATCAATGCCTACTTTGATTTTGGAGAATTTTCAAGAAATGCTCTGAGACTCCTGGCGAATGTACTGCTGCATGGACTACACAATTTGGAGAAGGATCACCAGCAGAACTCAGCCCTTTACCAGACCTCCATTAAGAAGGCGTGACTAGCTGACTAATTGTCGCAAACATCTCTGCAAAATGGTGAGTGCAATAATTTCATGTATTCTAATTTACACAGAGGAACCTATGAATGAGTTTATATAGTCCTGACAAAATGGTGCAGTCTGTTTATTCTCTATAGAAAGTGACACGTAATCTTCGGGACACAATGAGTTGCAGATATGGTGTGTTTTTTTTGGGGGGGGGATATCATAGGTACCACTGTTTTTAAATTACTAGATGAATGAGGAATATGTTCTATGTGTATTGTGACATGCTATATGTCACCATGGGGGGTAAATATGTCCAAATTATTAGCACTAAATGTTAAAAATAGATTGCCTCCGCTAGCCGAATCAGAG
>JAQGDQ010000842.1:38344-88603 GCA_030141605.1 Tubiluchus corallicola
ATGGTGATTGTACAGCTAAGAATGCATTAACGAACACTTCATTTTTGGAAGATGCTGAATGATGAGCTTGAACTTTGATTTCTAACTTAGGGGGGGGCTCATGTTGCCTTTCATTACCTGCTTTATTTGGGGAGAGTATAATTATTCATGCTAAAAATTTTCCATCGTCTCAAATTACTTATTAAATCATTTTTTAAAATTTGACTATAACAAAATAACACTTGTCTTTAATCTGTTAAATTTACTGATTCGTGTTTCAAAGCTGTAAAATGAAAACAAAATCATTATTTTTCATAAAAACAACACAGAGAGGATTTAAAGAAGATACTTTTGTGATTTTGTTTCTTTTTTGGGGGGAAAAATCTTTCACACATTTTGCTACTAATTTATAATTAACGTAATTTAGTTTGACTAGTTGGCATCCTTCTGTCTCGGCAGACAATGGAGTGTGTGCCAAGAGAGTCAGTTATTATCACATTGATGGTTTACTACGTTGACTGTGGCTGAGCAGTGCGATCCTTGAACGTCTCCAGGGCGCACGCCTGGGCAAGGTGTAGTCCAAAGTTAATAATTAACTTAATAATGTGTTTTAATATAATGTTATGTTATGTTGTGTTGCATTGTGTTGTGTTATGATGTGCTGTGCTGTGTTGTGCTGTGCTGTGCTGTGTTGCACTGTGATGTGCTGTGCTATGCTACGCTATGTTATGTTATGTTATGTTATGTTATGTTATGTTATGTTATGTTATGTTATGTTATGTTATGTTATGTTATGTTATGTTATGTTATGTTATGTTATGTTATGTTATGTTATGTTATGTTATGTTATGTTATGTTATGTTATGTTATGTTATGCTATGTTATGTTATGTTATGTTTTGTTATGCTATGTTATGTTATGTTATGTTATGCTATGCTATGCTATGCTATGCTATGCTATGTTATGTTATGTTATGTTATGTTATGTTATGTTATGTTATGTTATGTTATGTTATGTTATGTTATGTTATGTTATGTTATGTTATGTTATGTTATGTTATGTTATGTTATGTTATGTTATGTTATGTTATGTTATGTTATGTTATGTTATGTTATGTTATGTTATGTTATGTTATGTTATGTTATGTTATGTTATGTTATGTTATGTTATGTTATGTTATGTTATGTTATGTTATGAGAGAAGAAAACGTAAAACAACAGCAGAAAGAGTAAAATTATTAAATTAAATGACATGCCAGACGTCTACCCCATCGTGCTCCATGCCAGTTGTCATTGCGGAACAGGTGCTGAGATGGGAGTGGTTATAACTAAACACTAGTTATAGCTGCCATGCAATGCTGATATGCAATAGCTTCGTAATAGATGAAGCCATCACAATGTAGAGGGTGTCGAAAATGAAGAGCATTTCGTCTTCGTAACAATATAATGGTAACTAATATGACGTAGTTATGAAACTTTATTAGTTACGATGATACTGAATAATGCAGATAACAGTAATAAAAACTGTTTTTGTAAAGCATTAGAAGTTAACAAGAAACTAATAATGGATTAAAAAGAAAATGGAACAAAGAATTAGTGTGGTGTGTAGGCATTTGTTCTTATGTGATCCATACAATTATGTAATCCACTTTTCACTACATGGCATTGGATTCACATGCGAAGGATGCTTCAACATCATAGGGATAATCATCCCAAAGATAATCGTATGGCTTGCGAATTATTACATAGTGCTGTTTTCCCTGATAATTATCAGGTTGACTACCATTCCAGTTACTAAATATGATGGGTTGACCGTTGGAAAACCACCTCCAGTCGCCTTCACTGTGTTGGTCTGTTCCACCAATCCAGAGGTTTTCAATACCTATAAAGAATGCAACTTCTGCGTTGAAATAAAACGTTTAAAGCAGAAACTTAGAAGCCATATTATCATGTCAAGGCATGTTTTTACTTTGGTTAAAATAGTTTAATGTGCAGCTTAGAAAATGCTGTTAAACTGAAGGTATGGCAAAATGATATTTGTATTTTGGTGCAGTACAAGTGCACTAATGTTTTAATGGCCCCTTTAATGTAGTGGGATATTTTTTCTGCATCTACATCGTTGGTTTGTCTTTATGTAAATTTGACAAATATGACTTTTCCTTGATAAAATTGTTCCTGCTTGACAAATGACTGATTTAGATGGCTAAGAATAGTAGTACCACAGTTAATAAATCAATACCGAGAATATTACAAAAAAGCCCTCTAAAAATCACTGGACAGTTGTGACAACAAAGAAAAGGCAGCTGTGACAATTATTTCAATGGCAATTATCATTACAAGTTAAAAATCACATGAGCACATTTACACATGGACATAATGTTAGTACAAATGTCAAAAAAAGCTTTTAAATAGGTAAAGTCCAAATCGTTAAATTTTCTCTTATTTCCTCTGTAACAGTACAGTTACACACAACATGGATTTTCAGTTTCCACATTCCTACAGGTGCAAACCTTTGAATTTGTAGGATTCTTGACCAGCGGCCACTCTCTATTTTTAGCCGGTCAAATATCACTACATATAACCACAACGTAACTTCGTTGACGGCGACTTTCACTCCAAGGCAATTTCTTGATAACATAATTTAATATCCAGATTTCATTAACCACGACAACGCCTTGGTAATTTACAGAAAAAGCAAGTTTGCATACGTTCATTTGCGTGAAGAAAATTATTCTGGTGGGGTGTGATTTGCCAGGTGCCAATAAAAGTAGAACAATATTACATCTTACAAGTTTGCAGTTAAAGTATGATTATCTTTACACGGGACATACCGGAGCTTGCATACTTACATTTGGGCAAAGAATTCATTTTGGTGGGGTGGAACAATTATTTTGTGTGATCTTCGTCGAACAGTTACTAGTAAAATATGACTTTCCCGTCTAAAATCTGTTATAGGAGTTAATGTTTCCAGCTCAGTATGACTAGCTACTCCTCATAAAAATTATTACCTTTAAATAGTAAAGGTTTCGCCATTGTGTTTTTTACGTCTGTTTAGAACAATTTTTGTGATGTGAACAGTGAGGGAATTGCATAGTACAAATTTACTAATACCCAGCAGACAGCAAATAAATGTTTTACCGTTCATAGAGTCACAGGGTGATTAGTGCATTTGTAGCTGGCATGTTGCCAAGCAATGTACGTGTGTGGAACCTGCTCAACAAATTTTTCTCACTCAACATTCTAGACACTTGCATTTAGTTCTAATTCTGTTTTCTCCATTTACCATTAAATCGGGTTTTGAACCTCAATCCTAATATTTTGGTTCTGATTGGAATCCCGAACTTCATACTGAGCTTGAGAATCTAGCCCTCCAGCTCTGTTAGCTTTTCGGATTCCGATTCCGAGCAGCTGATCCCTACCGAAACTCCGATAATGTGTGGAAATTAAACACAGCTAATGTTGACTAGAATTACTCAAAAAAAATATTAAACTGCCATGTGCCGCTACGGCACAGAAACTTTCGCCAGATATTTAACTTGAGATAAATCATAACCTATAAAATGACTTCTGTTGTTAATCTGCACCTCAGTGTTGCCATGTACGTTATGACAATTTGGCTTATTATATAAAAAGTAATAACATTTAAAAGCTTCAAATACATGCCTTTTGCTTTCATATTATTGACTACAAACTGATCTTCCTCAGCGGTTTTTATTTCAACCAAGTCACTAGCTGTATCTATGCAATTCATCATAGCAGTCCACCAACCAACCTTGACTTTGTGAAACAAGTAACAGTGTCCATTGTAGTATTCTCCACCATTTTTGCAACATGCTGAGCATGATGCAGTCTCATTCTAGAGGAAAAGCAAATTGCAAACTGAGAGAACACGTTCAGCAAATCCTTTCAAAAGTGTTGGCACTTGTACTTGTAAATTCTATCGAAAAGCTAGTTACATGTTTAAATCAAATCATTGCTGCTATATTAATTGAATGCGTATATATTCATAGTGAGATTTTTGATTATTTATTAAACTTTGTTAAACTCCAAATTTAATAATGATTGTATTAATTTTAAAGTAATTACCTGTGTGGCCATACTGATATTTGTCCCACCTTCAATGCTAGCACTCGCAACCCCGAGAAAAAGTAACACTACCAGTAAGCTGATCACAGAGACCACATTCATTGTGCAAGTAACAACTACTGCCACAACAAACTACGAAAAAAAGTCTTGTAAGTTTATGAACATCAAAATAAGTGTGTTAATAAGAAAACCATAAATGGGCAAAAACAAATCACAAAAAATCATCCAATTAGAGCTTATTTGTTCAAAAATTGGATAAAATTTTTCTATAAAACTAGTGTCACGTGTGTAAGACGAATCGCCGTAATATCAGTGCAAAGTCACGTTCGAACACATGTTTATGGTGTAAACAGTTAGAATGCTACAATACAATTTGAGCCACTTTAGCACTTGACGTCACAACAATGAAACAATGTCATTTATGTATTCTTTGTTTTGTGATAAAACAATAGAAAAAGTTTAATTACTATGATGTCACAACAAAAATCTAATGTCGCGCATGCGCAGGAACGTATTTCCTGCTTGAATATCGACCAATACTTAAAAGTGAGTTGCTCAAGCCAGAGAGAAACCAGTCAGGTGAAGTCACCATGAGGCATCGTTTGCTGCTGGCAGTTTGAAAAGACATTGCAGAACTCACAGTAGAAAAAAGTGAATCAAGTTTAGTTAGTCAGATACAACGTGTGCTTATGCACACCCCCTGAAACTGCATTCAAAAAGCTGCACTGCAGAAAAACTTTTCAAAGGCAGTCATAGTGATGCAGTATTTTCTGATGCAGTCACAGTCTGAAAAAACGTTAAATTTTAATAATTTACTGTCATTAATTGTAATTTTTTTTTTAAACCAGGTGACAAAAAAACATCTAACTTCAAAAGTTCCAAATTTTTAATTTCACAAGTTTAAGATGAAGTGGCAAAACTCATCTATTTTCAGCATGAGTCTAGTGACACCTGAAACTGATTGAAAATTTTTTTAGTTCTAACTAGTGTTGATCGCAACAAAGTTTTTGTAAGAAATTTGACCCAATTATACTAATTACTGTGCGAAAACATTAAGGTGACTACAAGCTTGTAGATTTAAATTCAGTTTGCAACACTTACGCTGGAATAAACATTTAAAATGAAAAAGAAACCTATTAAGTCAGACACTAAAAACACAGCAAGATAATCAAACAATCATGCGAGGCAAAACTTCTCTTGTTAGTTCTAGTTCAACAGTAGATTCCTCTTGAACTTCTGTTGTTCTCTGATTTTGAACATTAAAATTTTGCAGCAACAGCAACATTGTTAGTCAAAGCATCATCGTGCCATCACTCACTGTGGGTTCTCTCTTGCTACCCCACAACTTGATTCTATAACTTTTGATGTGAAAATTATGCTTTTGTACCAACATATTCTTCTATTAATATTTGCTGTCGTTATTTTGTAAAACTTGAAAATTCATCCAACGAGTATTCCCCTGACATAATGCATTTTTATCACTCTGCTATTTCTCACTCCACAAATGCAAAAAAATTGTGGCATTTTCAAGCCAATCTGTATCAAGTTCATTTGCGTAACAAAATTTTCGGTCAACTCTATAATTAATTAAATATTATGACTAAAAACTTGTTAGTGATTTTTTTTAAATAACTTAGCTAGGAGCTGTAAACTGTAATTTTATTGGTGTATCGAATTTCTGAACCACCCTGTACAAATTTTCTTACAGGCAAACCGTACAATTCTTCATACAGACGATCGAACAGATTGGCATTTTCACAATGGTTCAAATTCTCTGTAATTTACTTTGAGCAAATGTATTAAGTAAAACTGAGCAAACCAAAAGCTTTCAAATTTTATTTCGCAACTTTGCCAGCAATTGCGCCACTTACTAACAAAGCACAACCATTATAAAGTAGATTATTTTAATTTTTAAACACATAACAAAACATGTTACAAAACAACAGTAGAAAATTGTAAAATTACTAAATTAAACGATACGCCAAACGTCTACCCCATCGTGCTCCATGCCGGTTGTCATTGCGGAACAGGTGCTGAAATGGAAGTCGCTACTTATAGCTGCTATGCAGTGCCGATATGCAATGGCTTCATAATAGATGAAACCATCGCAATGCAGAGGGGGGTCGAAAATGAAGAGCATTTTCTCTTCGTAACAATATAATGGTAATTAACGTGACGTATTTATGGAACTTTATTAGTTACGATCATACTGAATAATGCAGATAACAGTAATAATCACTTAGATGATAACTTAATAATACATGGTAGTAATGATAAGAAGTTAACAATAAACTAATAATAGCTTAAAAGAAAATGGTACAAAGAATTGGTGTGATATGTAGGCAGTTGTTCTTATGTGATCCATACAATTATGTAATCCACTTTTCACTACTAGGCATTCGATTCACATGCGAAGGATGATTTAACATCATAGGCATAATCATCCCAACGATATCCGTCTGCCTTGCGAATTATTGCATAGTGCTGTTTTCCCTGATAATTTTCAGGTTGAATACCATTCCAGTTATTATATATCATGGGTTGACCGTTGGAAATCCACCTCCAGTCGCCTTCACTGTGTTGATCTGTTCCACCAATCCAGAGGTGCTCAATTCCTGTAAAGGATGCAACTTCTTCGTTGAAATAAAACTTTTAAGCAGAAACTTAGAAGCCATATTATCATGTCAAGGCATTTTTGATTTTGGTTAAAATAGTTTAATGTGCGGCTTAGAAAATACTGTTAAATGAAGGTATGGCAAAATGATATTTGCATTTTGGTGCAGTACAAGTGCACTAATGTTTTAGTGGTCCCCTTAATGTAGTGGGATATTATTTCCGCATCTACATCGTTGGTTTGCCTTAATGTAAATTTGACAAATATGATTTTTCTTTTTATAAAAAAATTCCTGCTTGACAAATGACTGATTTAGATGGCTAGGAATAGTAGTAGCCACAGTAAATAAATCAATGCCGCGAATATTACGAAAAGCCCTCTAAAAACAATCACGTGCCAAGCAATGTACGTGTGTGGAACCTGCTCAAGAAATTTTTTTCACTCAACATTCTAGACACTTGCATTTAGTTCTAATTCTCTTATCTCCATTTACCACTAAATTGGGTTTCGAACCTCAGTTCTAACATTTTCCTTCTGATCGGAATCCCAAATTGACCACTTCATGGTGAGCCAAAAAAATCTAGCCCTCTTTTTCTGTTAGCTTCTCTTATTCCGATTCCGAGCAGCTGATCCCTAACCGAACTCCGATAATGTCTGGAAATTGGACACCCCTAATGTTGACTAGAATTACTCAAAAAATTAATATTAAACTGGCAAAAGCTGCTATGGCACAGAAACTTTCACCAGAAATTTAGCTTGAGATAAATCTGTAAAATGATCCTCTGTTGTTAATCTGCACAACAGTGTTGCCATGTACGTTATGACAATTTGACTTATTATATAAAAAGTAAAAACATTTAAGGCTTCAAATATTCGCCTTTCGCTTTCATATTGTTGACTACAAACTGATCTTCCTCAGCGGTTTCTATTTCAACCAAGTCACTAGCTGTTTTCAAGCAATTCAAGACAGCTGTTCCCCAGTGCACCGTGATTTTGTGAAACAAGTAACAGTGTCCATTGTAGTATTCACCACCATTTTTACAACATGTTGAGCATGACGCAATCTCATTCTAGAGGAAAAACAAATTGCAAACTAAGAGAACACGTTCAAAAGTGTTGGCACTTGTACTTGTAAATTTTATCGAAAAGCTAGTTACATGTTTAAATCAAATTATTACAGCTATATAACTTGAATGCGTATATATTCATTGAGTAATTTTTGATAATTTAGTGCCATTATTAAACTTCAAATTTAATAATGATTGTATTAATTTTAAAGTAATTACCTGTCTGGCCATACTGATGTTTGTCCCACCTTCAATGCCTGCACTCGCACCCCCGAGAGAAAGTAACACTACCAGTAAGCTGATCACAGAGACCAAATTCATTGTGCAAGTAATAAGCAATAAAATATAAAAGCCAAGACTATTTTCGTGAATCTAACTAAGAAAAAATAAGTGATCCGAAACGAAGCAGAAAAGTACTCCAAATAAAATGCTTCAGTACAAATGTTGGAAAAGAAATTTTAATAAACTACTGACACACGTTATTAATGAAAAATCAACCCTATAAGATCAAAGGAAAGCCTTGTTCTAATACCTATTGACACGATTTAAACTGTTGGAATGCTAGCTAACATACAACTGATGCCACGTGTTGTCACAACAATGAACCAATTTAACTATTGTTGTTTCATTCTGCATTCTTTGGCGCATTGTTTTGTAATAAGCATTGTCTCGATTTAGAACCCATTTTAATATTCCATTAGTAAAAGCTCTACAAAAAAAATTGCGTATAAAAACATTTTTATTCAAAAATATACAAACATCCTACATAGTTCTCGTTTATAACGCAAAGCCAGCAGCAGCAGTTTTTACTGAATTAAAGTTATAAGATTATAAGCAGAGTATAATAGATGATGACAGAGTAATGGTTTTGTGTCAACAGTTTTCCATGCGAAAATCCCAAAAATGGAGCATTTAATTACTGTAAATTATAGAAAACCAGAAGGTAAAATGTGATAGAGTTGCAAAAAAGATTCATTTCACACTTTTCCTGAAACGCATAGGTGTTATAGAAAATAGGTAGGAATTTAATAAAATGTGTGAATTTCATGATTATAAAAATATATGATAACAAAATATAAATTACATGATTGCAGGACGTGGTTGAAAATGAGGTGGTACATGAAAGCGGTGTAGCTGATTTAAACCTCTGTAATTGTCGTTGAACAACGTGGATTTTCTATTTGAAAATAATAGCTTTCCAATGCAGCAAATGATATTTATATGTTGTTGTTGTTGGCATCCTTCTCTCTCGGAACACAATGGAGTGTGCGCCAAGAGAGTCAGTTATTGATCACATTGATGGAGCTGCAGCGTCGACTGTGGCTGAGCAGTGCGATCCTTAAACGTCTCCAGGGCGCATGCCTGGGCAAAGTGTATCGAGATCCTGAGTTGCTCAGACAACAAGAGCCTCCTCTCTTCCTCCCTGGTGAAGAAAGCGGAGCGATACGTTTGGCACCAGGTTGGCTGCAGGAGCTGCCGGAGTCAGTGTGCATGCTGCACTGGTCCGCCATTGGAGCTCCACTCCTGATTTGGAAGGTTTGCTCCTCTACACATGGCCGTTGGGTCACTTGACCTCCTCTGCCCTCTAGTCGTTGGTTGCTTCTGCAGTTCCTCCGCCTAGTGTCGAAATACAGTGTTGGCATCCTCGTACATTTATATGTAAATAGCTAATAATCATAATTAAACGATACAGAACTATAAACTTATTTGGGAAAGACGTGTAACTGATAACAAATTTATCCAATTACAAGTGGAAGAAAACTCAAATTGCACTCAATGTTCAATGAAGGATAAAATTTATTTAATACATTTTTACCTTCAAAAATAGTGTAAAATTATAATAGTTTGATGACCTTACTTTTTAACAATATTTTCACTTCTTTATGGGTCAGGAATTAAATATGAAAACAACTTTACCTTGCTGAAAAAAGTCTCCACACTCTCTGCAGGTAGTGATACTTTCAGACAATCGTAAAAGTTAAAACCATTTCTAAGCCCGTATATTAATTAGAAATTTCTTGGTAATAAGGGCTTTTAATAAAATACCAAGATCTCACGTTGCTAGGTTTACAGTATAATGTCTGTTGCGAAATTAAGCACTGTAACACAGTTAGCTCAACTACAAGGATTTCAACGTAAATGGAAGTAAGGAAATAGTAGTCATTTAAATTATAGTTAGTTTAGCAAAAATGTACACTACTTTTCGCATGTCATGGATCTACAAAGATGAATACTGAAATATTAATTTTTTCTTTATATTTACTGATAAGACGATAAATTGTTTGTTTTTAATTTCTTGGAGAATAGAGTTCCAGATATGTGGGCCTTGATATTTAAGAGAGCACACGGCTTTGTTTGTTTCATATCTTACTACATTCATACTATTGTTTGAGGCAAAACGAGTTTGATAATTTTGTAAAGCAGAAGGTTCGCTCATGTATCCGTTAAACAGTTGGGGCTGCTTTATTTTTAAATTTAAAAACGAATGTGACAAATTCTAGCTTATATATATCTGTTATTTTTAAAATTTTCAATTGATTATAGTGGTGAGTTGCATATTCTCTGAGACCAGCAAAGCAAATAGCCTTAACAATTTTATTTTGATAAACAGTAAGATTTTGCATTGTAGTTTTTTGGCAGATCCCCATTTAAGTATTCAATATAGTAAATAGGGAATACTAGACCATAGTATACTAATTTGAGTGTTGGAAAATCCAAGTAGTGTCTAAGTTTAAAGAATATGACAGCAATTTTATACGTTAAGTGTTGAATGTGTGAGTTCCAGTTTAATTTGTCATCAATTTAGATTCCTAAATATTTAATTTCGTTTGATCGATCATTGTTAATATTGTTAAGTTTAATTCAAAAATTATTTACACCATTATTTGTTCTGTGATTGATGAAGAGAATGAACTTGGTTTTTTTATAATTGAGTGTTAATTTGCATGCCTTTAGCCAGGTGTGAATTTTGACAAGTTGGTCATTAACAATGTTTTCTAAAATTTTGATATTAGATGAGGCCATGAATAAGTTTGTAACATCTGCAAACTTTTGTGATTGAAGGCTAGAGCAGGAACGATTAGGAACAATTAGTTTGAAGGATTAGCAGGTCTATAAAATGAATACGTGAAGAACTATGTAGACGATAAAATTATTCAAGGCAAAACTTAGGTTAGGTAATTAGTTGCACAATATTGATAAACGAAGCAGAGGATTCATTACGGCAAAATATTATTATGTTTATACATTGTAAAGTCAGTTTGTGAAGTTTGACCTGTAAAGTAACAATGAGTGCCACAAAACAGTCTGTGCCTCAAGCACGTAGTAAATTTTGGGACTTTTGTCGCCCACACTCACGTCTGAAGTTACACATTATGAAGTAACAACAATTTTCTGTGCCTCGGCGTGTGTGTGTGTGTGCGTGCGTGCGTGCGGGTGTGTATGTGCGTGAGTGTGTGCAAGTGTGCGTGTGTGTGCGTGCGTGCATGCATGCATGCATGCGTGTGTGTTTAGATTTATAAAGTAGTCATTATTTAATGATATTTTAAGGAAATTAACTTAATAATTCGTTTTAATATAATGTTGTGTTGTGTTGTGTTGTGTTGTGCTGTGCTGTGCTGTGCAGTGTTCTGCTGTGCTGGGCTGTGTTGTGCTGTGCTGTGTTGTGCTGTGCTATGCTGGCATGGAATGCCATGCCACGTCTTGTCATGTCATGTAATGTTATGAGAGAAGAAAATATAAAACAACAATAGAAGAGTAAAATTACTAAATTAAACAACAAGCCAAACGTCTACCCATCGTGCTCCATACCGGTTGTCATTGTGGAACAGGTGCTGATATGCAATGGCTTCGTAATACATGAAACCATCACAATCCAGAGAGAGGTCGAAAATGAAAAGCATTTCATCTTCGTAACAATATAATGGTAATTAACGTGACGTATTTATTTAACTTTATTAGTTACGATCATACTGAATAATGCAGATAACAGTAATAATCACTTAGACGATAACTTAATAATACATGGTAGTAATGATAAGAAGTTAACAATAAACTAATAATAGCTTAAAAAGAAAATGGTACAAAGAATTGCTGTGGTGTGCAGCCATTTGTTCTTATGTGATCCATACAATTATGTAATCCACTTTTCACTACTCGGCATTGGATTCACATGCGAAGTATATTTCAACATTATAGGGATAATCATCCCAACGATAACTGTATACTTTGCGAATAATTGCATAGTGCTGATTTCTCCGATAATTATCAGGTTGATTGACATCCCAGTTATTAAATACGATGGGTTCACCATTGGAAATCCACCTCCAGTCGCCTTCACTGTGTTGGTCTGTTCCACCAATCCAGAGTTCTTCAATACCTATAAAGAATGCAACTTCTGTGTTGGAATCAATTTTTTAAGCAGAAACTCAGAAGCCATATTATCATGTCTAGGCATTTTTTACTTTGGTTCAAATAGTTTTATGTGCGGTCTAGAAAATGTGGTTAAAATAAAGGAATGGCAAAATGACACTTGCATTTTGGTGCAGTACAAGTGCACTAATGTTTTAATGCCCCCCTTAATGTAGTGGGATATTTGTTCCGCATCTGCATCGTTGGTTTGCGTTTATGTAAATATGACAAATATGACTTTTCTTTCACAAAATTGTTCCTGCTTGACAAATGGCTGGATTATATAGCTAGTAACATTAGTAGCCACTGTAAATAAATCAATACCCCGAGTGTTACAAAAAAGCCCTCTGAAAACAATCACCGGACAGCTGTGACAACAAAGAAAAGGCCGCTGTGACAATTATATCTAAATTGATACCAATATTTTCAATTGCAATTATCGTTACAAGTTTAAATCACATGAGCAAATTTACACATGGACATAATGCTAGTGCAAATGTCAAGAAAAGCTTTTTAAATTAGTAAAGTCCAAATCGTTAAATTTTCTCTTATTTCCTCTGTAACAGCAGCTGGCACGCAACATTGATTCTCAGTTTGCACACTCCGACAGATGCACAACTTCTGGTTTTGTGGGATTCTTGACCAGCGGCCAGTCTCTATTTTCAACCGTTCAGATATCACTACATATAACCACAACGTAACTTCGTTGATGGGGACTTTCACTCCAAGGCAATTTCTTGATAAAATAATTTAATATCCAGATTTCATTAACCACGACAACGCCTTGGTAATTTACAGAAAAAGCAAGTTTGCATACGTTCATTTGCGTGATGAACTGATTCTGGTGGGGTGTGATTTGCCAGGTGCAAATAAAAATAGAACAATATTAGGTCTTGCAAATTTGCAGTTAAAGTATTATTATCTTTACACGGGACATGCTGGAGATTGCTTACTTACATTTGCATGAAGAATTCAGTTTGTTGGGGTGATTTGCCAAATGCCAATAAAAAAGAACAATTATTTTGTGTGATTTTGCCGAACTGTTACTAGTAAAATATGACTTTCTCATCCAAAATCCGCTTTATCAGTTAATGTTTCCAGCTCAGTATGACTAGCTACTCCTCATAAAAATTATTACATTTAAATAGCAAAAGTTTTGCCATTGTGTTTATTTTACGTCTACTTAGAACAATTTTTGTAGCGATGTGAATAATGATGGAATTGCATAGTACAAATTTACTATTACCCAGCAGACAGCAAATAAATGTTTTACCATTCATAGAGTTACAGAGTGATTAGTGCATTTGTAGCTGGCATGTTGCCAAGCAATGTACGTGTGTGGAACCTGCTCAAGAATTTTTTTTCACTCAACATTTTGACACTTGCATTTAGTTCTAATTCAGTTATCTCCATTTACCATTAAATCGGGTTTTGAGCACCAATCCTAATATTTTGGTTCTGGTCCTGAGCCTAAAATTCTAGCTATCCAGCTCCTGTTAGCTTCTCTGATTCCGATTCCGAGCAGGTGACACCTACGCAAACTCCGATAATGTCTTTAAATTGAACACCCCTAATGTTGGCTAGAATTACTAAAAAAATTAATATTAAACTGCCAAGTGCCTCTACGGCACAGAAACTTTCACCAGAAATTCAACTTGAGATAAATCATAACCTGTAAAATGACTTCTGTTGTTAATCTGCACATCAGTGTTGCCATGTGAATAATGACAATTTGACATATTATATAAAAAGTAATAACATTTAAAGGCTTCAAATACTTGCCTTTCGCTTTCATATTGTTGACTACAAACTGATCTTCCTCAGCGGTTTCTATTTCAACCAAGTCACTAGCTGCAATTTTGCAATTCATTACAGCACTCATCCAAAAAACTCCGACTTTGTGAAACAAGTAACAGTGTCCATTGTAGTATTCTCCTCCATTTTTGCAACATTTCTGATCCTGGAGGAAAAGTAAATTGCATTATGAAAGCAACCGAAGCTGAGTAAACACGTTTAGTAAACCTTTCAAAATGTAGACAGTTGTTATTGTAAAATCATGTAAGTTGGTTACAAGGAGTGTGTAAATCAAAATATTGCTGCTATATACATTCACTAGGAAATTTTTCATTTGCAATTATAATCTTTGTTGAACGTCAAAATCAATAAAGACTAGTCAAACCTTGCAAAAGTCAACAAGGACAAACGCCACATCACACCACCTACATTATGACAACACACCACGCCACCCACACCTTGTCACACTCATCACACCATCCACAGCACATTTACCGTATCCACTACAACTTACCACTTCATGGATATCATGATGATGACTATTATGACGATAATGACCCCACCTAGAACACTAACATCAACAATATGCCAGCCTAATAAAACCACGAAAATCATTTTGTACAACAATGAAACTGTGTATTATTACAAATGCTACTGTGCCTGTGTGTGCGTGCGTGTGTGTGTGGGTGTGTGTATGTGAGTGTGTGTGTGTGTTGTAAATCTATGTATTATATGTAAATGTATACAGAAAGCACCGAAATTAACATAAACCTGTGCATTAAAGTTATTACCTCTGCAGCCTTACTGCTGATATTTAAACCTCTTACAGGGCCTGCAATCACAGCACCGAGAGAAGCTGATACGAACAGTAATCTGATCACAGAGACCACATTCATTGTGCAAGTAACAACTATTACCACATTAAACTATGAAAACCAGTCTTGTAGGTTTCTGAACCTAAGAAAAAATAGATGATCCGAAATGAGGCAGAAAGATAATCCAAATAAAGTGTTTCTGTACAAAAGTTTATGAAACTACTAACACAAGTTAACGAAACTGCTTAATGTAAGGTCAGTCACCACGAGATAAAATGAAAGTCATGTTCTAAAACGTATTGATGGTTTAAGCTGTTGGAATGCTCAATAACGTACAATTTAAGCAACTTATTGTCAGAACAATTTAACTATTGTCATTTTATTCTTCATTCTTTCGTGCATCGGTTTTCAATAAGCATTGTCTTAACTTTTTAACTCACGTTCCACGTTGAAATATTTGATTTTCATGATGTCATAACGTAAATTCAAATGCTGCACATGCGCAGGATTTTAAGCCTCATCAATATTGGTCGAATAGATGAATCTTGAAAGTGCATTACTCAACAGCTGTTTCTGCCTAATCAAATGTAATTTTTGGGTTGACCAAACAGCAAATTGTAAATTTTCATTGCAATACACTCATTTTGTGCCTAACTATTTTTGTCAATATAGCAATGTTCCTCTCTCTCTCTCTCTCTCTCTCTCTCTCTCTCTCTTTCTCTCTCTCTCTCTCTCTCTCTCTCTGTGGCATGCGTTTTACTAATTATAACATTACTAATATAACTAATATAAATGAAGTGTCAGCAAATAACAAAAATTGGATATAAAAATACCCTTCTAATCAACGGAATACCTTGGTTTAATCATTTACCTTAAATTTATACATTTTATTCTGTTCACATTCAGTACAATGCTGCACAAATCTAGCAAAATCTAGCAATCGGATTATGGACAATGACAATTTCTATGTCAAACTGGTGATGAGTTGAATTTAAACAAAGCTGCAGCTGTAAATCAATTCACCTGACGATGAGCTAAACAAGCTTAATGAGTTATATAGCTAGTATTGGGTAACACTTGAATATCGGATCTTAATCAATACCTATAATTAGGTAAAGTCCGAGGTTTGCAGTGACCACATTGATAAAAAACAGGAATCGTGGTAGAATTACAGTAATTTCAAGTGTAAATTTGCTCCGTAATGCTGACTGTACAGCTAAGAATTCATTATCGAACAGTTTGAATTTGGAAGATGCTAAATTGATGAGCCTGAACTTTTAATTGTAAGTTAGGGGGGCTCATGTTGTCTTTTATTACCTGCTTTATTTTGGGGAGAGTAAAATTATTCATGTTACAAATTTTCCATCGTCTCAAATTACTTATTAAAACATTTTTTAAAATTTGACTATAACAAAAAACACACATCTTTAATCGTTAAATTTATTGATTCGTGTTTTAAAGCTGTAAAATTAATACAAAATCATTATTTTTCATAAAAACAACAAAGAGAGGATTTAAAGAACTTATTTTTGTGATTTTTTCTTTTTTGAGGGAAAAATCTTTCACACATTTTGCTACTTATTTATAATTAACGCAATTTAGAATAACTAGTCGGCATCCTTCTGTCTTGGCTGACAATGGACAGTATGCCAAGAGAGTCAGTTATTGATCACATTGATGGTTGCTGCGTCGACTGTGGCTGAGCAGTGCAATTCTTAAACGTCTCCAGGGCGCACGCCTGGGCAAGGTGTAGTCCAAAGTTAATAATTAACTTAATAATGTGTTTTAATATAATGCTATGTTATGTTAGATTGTGTTGTGTTGTGTTGTGTTGTGTTGTGCTATGCTATGCTCTGTTATGTGATATTATGTTATGTTATGTTATGTTATGTTATGTTATGTTATGTTATGTTATGTTATGTTATGTTATGTTATGTTATGTTATGTTATGCTATGCTATGCTATGCTATGCTATGCTATGCTATGCTATGCCATGCTATGCTATGCTATGTGTGGAAGATGTAATTGTACATTTTTAATTAGGTGCTGCCATCTATGAACTAATCCTGTTACATTTTACCAGCTACTTACCCCCAGCATAATTGTACAGTCCAGTGAATGCATATTCACTGGAACTCTCCCATTTTAAAGTAATGGTTTTTGTGAAACCAAGTCTGCATACGTTACCTATACCTATATATACTGCCTGATGTACTTTCTAGTCACTGTCTAACTCTCAGTGTTCAGTGCAGGACGCTCTCATTCTCAGTGTTCAGTGCAGCAGTCTTTTTACTTATGTGTATGTAGTTTGATAAACACTTTTCTGTTTTGTGCAATGAAGATATGTATTATAGATTTTTTATTCTTGTTCTACAAGTGAGTGATCTACAACTTTAAACATGACTTTCGCACTATGCTATGCTATGCTATGTTATGATATGTTATGTTATGTTATGTTACGTTACGTTACGTTACGTTACGTTACGTTACGTTACGTTACGTTACGTTACGTTACGTTACGTCAGGTCAGGTCAGGTCAGGTCAGGTCAGGTCAGGTTATGTTAGGTTATGTTGTTATGTTATGTTATGTTAAACAACATGCCAGAGGTCTACCCCATCGTGCTCCATGCCGGTTGTCATTGCGGAACAGGTGCTGATATGGAAGTCGCAAGCTATAGCTGCTATGCAATGCTGATATTCAATGGCTTCGTAATAGATGAAACCACCACAATGTAGAGGGTGTCGAAAATGAAGAGCATTCTTCGTAACAATATAATGGTAATTAATATGACGTAGTTATGGAACTTTATTAGTTATGATGATACTGAATAATGCAGGTAACAGTAATAATAACTGTTTTTGTTAAATATTAGAAGTTAACAATAAACTAATAATGGATTAAAAAGAAAATGGAACAAAGAATTGGTGTGGTGGTGTATAGGCATTTGTTCTTATGTGATCCATACAATTATTTAATCCACTTTTCAGTACATGGCATTGGATTCACATGCGAAGGATGCTGTGTATGTAGTACAGTCACCATCATTCCAATGATAACTGTAGCTCTTGTGAATTACTGCACAGTGCTCTTTTCCTTTATAATTATCAGGTTGATTATCTTTCCAGTTATTAAATACGATGGGCTGACCGTTGGAAATCCATCTCCAGTCGCCTTCAGTGTGTTGATCTGTTTCACCAACCCAGAGGTTTTCAATTCCTATAAAGAATGCAACTTCTGAGTTGGAATGAATTTTTTAAGCAGAAACTTAGAAGCCATATTATCATGTCAAGGCATTTTTGATTTTGGTTAAAATAGATTTATGTGCAGAAAATGCTGTTAAAATGAAAGTTTGGCAAAATGATATTTGCATTTTGGTGCAGTACAATTGCACTAATGTTTTAATCGTAGCTTTAATGTAGTGGGATATTTTTTATAATGTAAATATGACAAATATGACCTTTCCTTGTTAAGATTGTTCCTGCTTGGCAAATGGCTGATTTAGATGGCTAGCAATAGGAGTAGTAAGTTTATAAACACAGTAAATAAATCAATACAACGAATATTACAAAAAAGCTCTCTAAAAACAATCACCGGATAGCTGTGACAACAAAGAAAATGCAGCTGTAACTATTATATCTAAATTGATAACAATATTTTCAATTGCAATTACACATGGACATATTGTTAGTGCAAATGTCAAAAAAATCTTTTTAAATTGGTAAAGTCCAAATCGTTAAATTTTCTCTTATTTCCTCTGTAACAGCACAGCTGCACACAACATGGGTTTTCAGTTTGCACACTCCGACAGGTGCAAACCTTTGACTTTGTGGGATTCTTGACCATCGGCCAGAACTTATTCTGGTGGGGTGTTATTTGCCTGGTGCCAGTAAAAGTAGAACAATATTAGGTTTTGCAAATTTGCAGTAAAAGTATGATTATCTTTACACGGGACATACTGGAGGTTGCATACTTACATTTGCATTAAGAATTCATTTTGTTGGGGTGATTTGCCAAATGCCAATAAAAAAGAACAATTATTTTGTGTGATTTTTGTGGAACAGCTACTAGTAAAATATGACTTCCCATCTAAAATCCCTTTTTTGAGTTAATGTTTCCAGCTCAATATGAGTAGTTATTCCTCAAAAAAATTATTACCTTCTAATAGTAAAAGGTTTGCCATTGTGTTTAGTTTACGTATACTTAGAACAATTTTTGTAGCGATGTGAACAATGAGGGATTTGCATAGTACAAATTTACTATTACCCAGCAGACAGCAAATAAACGTTTTACCCTTTATAGAGTCACAAGGTGATTAGTGTATTTGTAGCTGGCGTGTTGCCAATAAATGTACGTGTGTGGAACCGGCTCAAGAAATTTTTTTCACTCAGCATTCAAGACACCTAATCATTAAATTGGGTTTTCAAATATATTTTGGTTCTGATCGGAATCCCGAACTTCATCCTGAGTTAAAAAATCTAGCCCTCCAGCTCTGTTAGCTTCTTGGATTCCCCGATTCCGAGCAGCTGATCCCTAATCAAGCTCCAATAATGTCTGGAAATTGGACACCCCTAATGTTGACTAGAATTACTCAGAAAATTAATATTAAACTGGCAAAAGCTGCTATGGCACAGAAATTTTCACCAGAATTTTTAACTTGAGATAAATCTTAATGTGTAAAATGATCCTCCGTTGTTAATCTGGCACATCAGTGTTGCCATGTACGTTATGACAATTTGACTTATTATATGAAAAGGAAAAACATTAACGGCTTCAAATATTTGCCTTTCGCTTTCATATTGTTGACTACAAACTGATCTTCCTCAGCGGTTTCTATTTCAACCAAGTCACTAGCTGTTTTTAAGCAATTCAAGACAGCTGTTCCCCAGTGCACCGTGATTTTGTGAAACAAGTAACAGTGTCCATTGTAGTATTCACCACCATTTTTACAATATGCTGAGCATGACGCAGTCTCATTCTAGAGGAAAAACAAATTGCAAACTAAGAGAACACGTTCAAAAGTGTTGGCACTTGTACTTGTAAATTCTATCGGAAAGCTAGTTACATGTTTAAATCAAATTATTACAGCTATATAACTTGAATGCGTATATATTCACTGAGAGATTTTTGATAATTTATTGCCATTGTTAAACTTCAAATTTAATAATGATTGTATTAATTTTAAAGTAAGTACCTGTCTGGCCATAATGACGTTTGTCCCACCTTCAATGCCTGCACTCGCACCACCGAGAAAAAGTAACACTACCAGTAAGCTGATCACAGAGACCACATTCATTGTGCAAGTAATAAGCAATAAAATATAAAAGCAAGTCTTGTATGTTCGTGAATCTAACTAAGAAGAAATAAGTGATCCGAAACGAATTAGAAAAGTAATCCAAATAAAATGCTTCTGTACAAATGTTGGAAAAGAAATTTTAAAAAACTACTGACACACGTTATTAATGTAAGATCAATCCCTATAAGATCAAAGGAAAGCCTTGTTCTAATACCTATTGACACGATTTAAACTGTTGGAATGCTAACTAACATACAACTTATGCCATGCATTGTCACAACAATGAACCAATTTAACAATTGTTGTTTCATTCTGCATTCTTTGGCGCATTGTTTTATAATAAGCATTGTCTCAGTTTAAAACCCATTCCACTAGTAAAAGCTCCACAAAACAAATGCGTATAAAAACATTTTTATTCAAAAATATACAAACATCTTACATAGTTCTCGTTTATAACGCCAAGCCAGCAGCAGCAGTTTTTACTGAATTAAAGTTATAAGATTATAAGCAGAGTACAATAGATGATGACAGAGTCACGGCTTTGCGTCAACAGTTTTCCAAGCGAAAATCCCAAAAATGGAGCATTTAATCATTGTAAATTATAGAAAACCACAAGGTAAAATGTGAAAGAGTTGCAAAAAAGATTCATTTCTCACTTTTCCTAAAACGCATAGGTGTTATAGAAAATAGGTAGGAATTTAATAAAATGTGTGAATTTCACACATTGCCTGCAACATATAAATTACATGATTGCAGGACGTGGTTGAAAATGAGGTGGTACAATGAAAGCGGTGTAGCTGATTTAAACCTCTGTAATTGTCGTTGAAGTTGAACAACGTGGATTTTCTATTTGAAAATGATAGCTTTCCAATGCAGCAAATCATATTTATATGTTGTTGTTGTTGGCATCCTTCTGTCTCGGAAGACAATGGAGTGTGCGCCAAGAGAGTCAGTCATTGATCACATTGATGGAGCTGCAGCGTCGACTGTGGCTGAGCAGTGCGATCCTTAAACGTCTCCAGGGCGCATGCCTGGTCAAGGTGTATCGAGATCCTGAGTTGCTCAGACAACAAGAACCCCCTCTCTTCCTCCCTGGTGAAGAAAGCGGAGCGATACGTTTGGCACCAGGTTGGCTGCAGGAGCTGCCGAAGCCAGTGTGCATGCTGTACTGGTCCGCCATCGGAGCTCCACTCCTGATTTGGAAGGTTTGCTCCTCTATACATGGAGGTTGGGTCACTTGACCTCCTCTGCCCTCTAGTCGTTGGCTGCTTCTGCAGTTCCTCCGCCTAGTGTCGAAATACAGTGTTGGCATCCTCGTACATTTATATGTAAATAGCTAATAATCATAATTAAACGATACAGAACTATCAACTTATTTGGGAAAGACGTGTACCTGATGACCAATTTATCCAATTACAAGTGGAAGAAAACTCAAATTGCACTCAATGTTCAATGAAGGATAAGATTTATTTAATACATTTTTGCTTTCAAAAATAGTGTAAAATTATAATAGTTTGATGACCTTACTTTTTAACAATATTTTGACTTTTTTATGGGTCAGGAATTAAATATGAAAACAACTTTACCTTGCTGAAAAAAGTCTCCACACTCTCTGCAGGTAGGGATACTTTCAGACAATCGTAAAAGTTAAAACCATTTCTAATATGTTTATATTATTTATTATATTATTTAGATATATATTATTTAGAAATTTCCTGTTAATAAGGGCTTTTAATAAAATACCAAGATCTCACGTTGCTAGGTTTACAGTATAATGTCTGTTGCGAAATTAAGCACTGTAACACAGTTAGCTCAACTACAAGGATTTCAACTTAAATGGAAGTAAGGAAATTGTAGTTATTTAAATTATAGTTAGCTTAACAAAAGTTTACACTACTTTTAGCATGTCATGGATCTACAAAGATGAATACTGAAATATAAATTTTTTCTTTATATTTACTGATAAGACGATAAATTGTTTGTTTTTAATTTCTTGGAGAATAGAGTTCCAGATATGGGGGCCTTGATATTTAAGAGAGCACTGGGCTTTGTTTGTGTTATATCTTACTACACTCATACTATTGTTTGAATCAAAACGAGTTTTATATTTGTGTAAAGCAGAAGGTTCGCTCATGTATCCGTTAAGCAGTTGGGGCAGCATATTATTTTTAAATTTAAAAACGAATGTGGCAAATTCTAGCTTATATATATCTGTCATTTTTAAAATTTTCAATTGATTATAGTAGGGAGTTGCATGTTCTCTGAGACCAGCAAAGCAAATAGGCTTAACAATTTTATTTTGATAAACAGTAAGATTTTGCATTGTAGTTTTTTGGCAGATCCCCATTTAAGATTCCATATAGTAAATAGGGAATACTAGACCATAGTATACTAATTTGAGTGTTGGAAATCCAAGTGGTGTCTAAGTTTAAAGAATATGCCAGCAATTTTATACGTTAAGTGTTGAATGTGTGAGTTCCAGTTTAATTTGTCATCAATGTAGATTCCTAAATATTTAATTCGTAAATTATTTACACCATTATTTGTTCTGTGATTAATAAAGAGGATGAACTTGGTTTTTTTTTATAATTGAGTGTTAATTTGCATTCCTTTAGCCAGGTGTGAATATTGACAAGTTGGTCATTAACAATGTTTTCTAAAATTTTGATATTAGATGAGGCCATGAATAAGTTTGTAACATCTGCAAACTTTCGTGATTGAAGGCTAGAGCAGGAACGATTAGGAACAATTAGTTTGAAGGATTAGCAGGTCTATAAAATGAATACGTGAAGAACTATGTAGACGATAAAATTCTTCAAGGCAAAACTTAGGTTAGGTAATTAGTTGCACAATATTGATAAACGAAGCAGAGGGTTCATTACGGCAAAATATTATTATGTTTATACATTGTAAAGTCAGTTTGTGAAGTTTGACCTGTAAAGTAACAATGAGTGCCACAAAACAGTCTGTGCCTCAAGCACGTAGTAAATTTTGGGACTTCTGTCGCCCACACTCATGTCTGAAGTTACACATTATGAAGTAACAACAATTTTCTGTGCCTCGGCGTGTGTGTGTGTGTGTGTGTGCGTGCGTGCGTGCGGGTGTGTGTGTGCGTGAGTGTGTGCAAGTGTGCGTGTGTGTGCGTGCGTGCGTGCATGCATGCATGCGTGTGTGTTTAGATTTATAAAGTAGTCATTATTTAATGATATTTTAAGGAAATTAACTTAATAATTCGTTTTAATATAATGTTGTGTTGTGTTGTGTTGTGTTGTGTTGTGTTGTGTTGTGTTGTGTTGTGCTGTGCTGTGATGTGCAGTGCTGTGCAGTGTTCTGCTGTGCTGGGCTGTGTTGTGCTGTGATGTGTTGTGCTGTGCTATGCTGGCATGGAATGCCATGCCACGTCTTGTCTTGTCATGTAATGTTATGAGAGAAGAAAATATAAAACAACAATAGAAAGAGTAAAATTACTAAATTAAAGAACACGCCAAACGTCTACCCATCGTGCTCCATACCGGTTGTCATTGCGGAACAGGTGCTGATATGCAATAGCTTCGTAATAGATGAAACCATCACAATCCAGAGAGAGGTCGAAAATGAAAAGCATTTCATCTTCGTAACAATATAATGGTAATTAACGTGACGTATTTATGGAACTTTATTAGTTACGATCATACTGAATAATGCAGATAACAGTAATAATCACTTAGATGATAACTTAATAATACATGGAAGTAATGATAAGAAGTTAACAATAAACTAATAATAGCTTAAAAGAAAATGGTACAAAGAATTGGTGTGATATGTAGGCATTTGTTCTTATGTGATCCATACAATTATGTAATCCACTTTTCACTACTAGGCATTCGATTCACATGCGAATGATGATTTAACATCATAGGCATAATCATCCCAACGATATCCGTCTGCCTTGCGAATTATTGCATAGTGCTGTTTTCCCTGATAATTTTCAGGTTGAATACCATTCCAGTTATTATATATCATGGGTTGACCGTTGGAAATCCACCTCCAGTCGCCTTCACTGTGTTGATCTGTTCCACCAATCCAGAGGTGCTCAATTCCTATAAAGAATGCAACTTCTGCGTTAGAATGAATTTTTTTAAGCAGAAACTTAGAAGCCATATTATCATGTCAAAGTATTTTTGATTTTGGTTAAAATAGTTTTACGTGCAGCCTAGAAACTGCTGTTAAAATGAAGGTATGGCAAAATGATATTTGCATTTTGGCGCAGTACAAGTGCTCTAATGTTTTAGTGGTCCCCTTAAGGTAGTGGGATATTTTTTCCGCATCTACATCATTGGTTTGCCCTAATGTAAATATGCCAAATACGACTTTTCTTTGACAAAATTGTTCCTGCTTGATAAATGGCTGATTTAGATGGCTAGTAACATTAGTAGCCACAGCAAATAAATCAATGCCACGAATATTACAAAAAGCCCTCTAAAAACAATCACCGGACAGCTGGGACAACAAAGCAAAGGCAGCTGTGACAATTATATTTAAATTGATAACAATATTAATCACAATATTTTCAATGGCAATTATCGTTACAAGTTTAAAATCACATGAGCACATTTACACATGGACATAATGTTAGTGCAAATGTCAAAAAAAGCTTTTTACATTGGTAAAGTCCAAATCGTTAAATTTTCTCTTATTTCCTCTGTAACAGCAGCTGGCACGCAACATTGGTTCTCAGTTTGCACACTCCCACAGGTGCACAACCTCTGGTTTTGTGGGATTCTTGACCAGCGGCCAGTCTCTATTTTAAGCCAGTCAGATATCACCACATACAACCACAATGTACCTACGTTGATAGTGACTTCCTCTTCAAGACAATTTCTTGATAAAATAATTTAATATCCAGATTTCATTAACCACGACAACGCCTTGGTAATTTACAGAAAAAGCAAGTTTGCATACGTTCATTTGCGTGAAGAACTTATTGTGGTGGGGTGTGAATGTCCAGGTGCCAATAAAAGTAGAACAATATTACGTCTTGCAAATTTGCAGTAAAAGTACTATTATCTTTGCACGGGACATGCTGGAGGTTGCATAATTACATTTGCATGAAGAATTCATTTTGGTGGGCTGATTTGCCAAATGCCAATAAAAAAACTATAATTTTGTGAGACAAATCGAACTGCTACTAGTAAAATATGACTTCCCATCTAAAATGTAATTTAGGAGTTAATATTTCCAGCTCAGTAGTTATTTCAGGCACTTGCATTTCGTTCGAACTCTCTTATCTCAGTTTACCATTAAATTGGGTTTTGAACCCCAGTTTTAACATTTTGCTTCTGATCAGAATCCCGAATTGATCACTTCATCCTGAGACAAAAGCCCGCCAGCTCTGTTAGCTTCTTGGATTCCCCAACTCCGAGGAGCTGATCTCTATCCAAACTCCAATAATGTCTGGAAATTGGACACCACTGGAATATTGACTAGAATTACTCAAAAAAAATTAATATTAAACTGCCAAGTACTGCTACGGCACAGAAACTTTCACCAGAAATTTTAACTTGAGGTAAATCATGACCTGTAAAATGACTTCTGTTGTTAATCTGGCACATCAGTGTTGCCATGTGAATAATGACAATTTGACTTATTATATAAAAAGTAAAAACAATTAAAGGCTTCAAATACTTGCCTTTCGCTTTCATATTGTTGGCTACAAAGTTACAAGTCGTGAATTGTAAATTTTATTTTTAAACCAGGTGACAAAATACATCTAACTTCAAAATAAAATTCCAAATTTTTAATTTCACAAGTTTAAGATGAAGCGGAAAACTCTATTTTCAGCATGAGTCTAGGGACACCTCAAACTGATTTTGAGGTGTCCCTAGACACCTGAGTTTGCAACAAGGTTTCTAGTTCTAACAAGTGTTAATCGCCACAAAGTTTTTGTGAGAAAGTACTAATTACTGTGCAAAAACATTAAGGTGACAACAAACTTGTTGATTTAAATCTGGTTTACAACACTTATGCTGGAAAAAAGATTTAAAATGAAAAAGATGCCTAATAAGTCAGACATTAAAATCGCACCAAGATAATCAAACAATCATGCGAAGCAAAACTTCTCTTGTTAGTTCTAGTTCAACGGTAGATTCGTCTTGAACTTCTGATGTTCTCTGATTTTTAACATTAAAATTTTGCGCAACAGCAACATTGTTAGTCAAAGCATCATCGTGCCTTCACTCACTGTGGGTTCTCTCTTGCTACCCCACAGCTTGATTCTATAACTTTTGATGTGAAAATTATGCTTTTGTACCAACATATTCTTCTATTAATATTTGCTGTCGCTATTTTGTAAAACTTGAAAATTCATCCAACGAGTATTCCCCTGACATAATGCATTTTTATCACTCTGCTATTTATCACTCCACAAATGCAAAAAAATTGTGGCATTTTCAAGCCAATCTGTATCGAGTTCATTTGCGTAACAAAATTTTCGGTCAACTCTATAATTAATTAAATATTATGACTAAAAACTTGTTAGTGATTTTCTTTAAATAAGTTAGCTAGGAGCTGTATAGTGTAATTTTATTGGTGTATCGAATTTCTGAACCACCCTGTACAAATTTTCTTACAGGCAAACCGTACAATTCTTCATACAGACGATCGAACAGATTGGCATTTTCACAATGGTTCAAATTCTCTGTAATTTACTTTGAGCAAATGTATTAAGTAAAACTGAGCAAACCAAAAGCTTTCAAATTTTATTGTGCAACTTTGCCAGCAATTGCGCCACTTACTAACAAAGCACAACCATTATAAAGTAGATTATTTTAATTTTTAAACACATAACAAAACATGTTACAAAACAACAGTAGAAAATTGTAAAATTACTAAATTAAACGATACGCCAAACGTCTACCCCATCGTGCTCCATGCCGGTTGTCATTGCGGAACAGGTGCTGAAATGGAAGTCGCTACTTATAGCTGCTATGCAGTGCCGATATGCAATGGCTTCGTAATAGATGAAACCATCACAATGCAGAGGGGGGTCGAAAATGAAGAGCATTTTCTCTTCGTAACAATATAATGGTAATTAACCTGATTATTTCCAATTATTTATGGAACTTTATTAGTTATGATGATGCCAAGTAATGCTGATAACAGTAATAATAGCTGTTTTCACAAAATGTGATCCATACAAATATATAACGCACTTTTTACTACTTGGCATTGGATTCACATGCGTAGGATGCTTTGTATCTACCACAGCTACCATCATTCCAACGATATCTGTAACGCTTTTGTACTACTGCACAGTCCTCTCCTCCACAACAATTATTAGGTTGATGATGACCCCAGTTAGTAGATATGATGAGTTGACTGTTGGAAATCCACCTCCAGTCGCCTTCACTGTGTTGATCTGTTCCACCAATCCAGAGGTTTTCAATACCTATAAGGAATGCAACTTGGAATAATGTAAATATGACAATTATGAATTTTTTTGCCAACATTGTTCCTGCTTGACAAATGGCTGATTTAGATGGCTAGTAACATTAGTAGCCACAGTAAATACATCAATACCACGAATATTACAAAAAGCCCTCTGAAAACAATCACCGGACAGCTGTGACAACAAAGAAAAGGCAGCTGTGACTATTATATCTAAATTGATAACAACATTCTCAATGGCAATTATCGTTACAAGTTTAAAATCACATGAGCGCATTTCCACATGGACATAATTTTAGTGCAAATGTCAAAAAAACTTTTTCAATTTTTCAGAAAAAGCAAGTTTGCATACGTTCATTAGCATCAAGAACTTATTATGGTGGGGTGTTATTTGCCAGGTGCCAATAAAAATAGAACAATATTACGTCTTGCAAGTTTGCAGTTAAAGTATGATTATCTTTACACGGGACATACTGGAGGTTGCATACTTACATTTGCATGAAGAATTCATTTTAGTGGGCTGATTTGCCAATTCCCATTAAAAAAACCATTATTTTGCGTGATTTTTGTCGAACTGCTACTCGTAAAATATGACTTTTCCATCTAAAATCTGTAGTAGGAGTTAATGTTTCCAGCTCATTATGAGTAGTTGTTCCTCATAAAAATTATTACCTTCAAATAGTAAAAGTTTTGCCATTGTGTTTAGTTTACGTATACTTAGAACAATTTTTATAGCGATGTGAATAATGATGGAATTGCAAAGTACAAAATTTACTATTACCCAGCAGACATCAAATAAACGTTTTACCGTTCATAGAGTCACAGGGTGATTAGTGCATTTGTAGCTGACATGTTGCCAAGCAATGTACGTGTGTGGAACCAGCTCAAGAAATTTTTTTCACTCAACATTCTAGACACTTGCATTTAGTTCTAATTCTGTTATCTCCATTTACCATTAAATCGGGTTTTGAGCCCCAATCTTAATATTTTGGTTCTGATCGGAATCCCGAACTTCATCCTGAGCTTAAGAATCTAGCCCTCCAGCTCCTGTTAGCTTCTCTTATTCCGATTCCAAGCAGCTGATCCCTACCCAAACTCCGATAATGTGTGGAAATTAAACACAGCTAATGTTGACTAGAATTACTTAAAAAATTAATATTAAACTGGCAAGAGCTGCTATGGCACAGAAACGTTCACCAGAAATTTAGCTTGAGATAAATCTGTAAAATGATCCTCTGTTCTTAATCTGGCACGATAGTGTTGCCATGTGCGTTATGACAATTTGATTTTTTTATATAAAAAGTAACATTTACTTTATCCTCGCGTACAATAAACCAGGCAAATCAATATGGCCCTGTTTTTTCTATTTATAAGCTTATAATATGAAAAGGTAAAAATCATTTAAAGGCTTCAAATACTTGCCTTTCGCTTTCATATTATTGACTACAAACTGATCTTCCTCAGCAGTTTCTATTTCAACCAAGTCACTAGCTACATCTTTGCAATTTGTTACAGCATTCCGCCAAAATATTCTGACTTTGTGAAACAAGTAACAGTGTCCATTGTGGTATTCTCCACCATTTTTGCAACATTTCTGATTCTGGAGGAAAAGTAAATTGCATTATGAAAGCAACCAAAACTGAGTAAACACGTTTAGTGAACCTTTCAAAATGTAGACAGTTGTTATTGTAAAATCATGTAAGTTGGTTACAAGGAGTGTGTAAATCAAAATATTGCTGCTATATACATTCACTAGGAATTTTTTCATTTGCAATTACCATCTTTGTTGAACGTCAAAATCCATAAAGACTAGTCAAACACCACATTACCTACATCACACCACCTACACTATGACAACTTCATCTCCCCACCCACACCTTGTCACACTCATCACACCATCCACAGCACATTTACCGTATCCACTACAACTTACCACTTCATGGATATCATGATGATGACTATTATGACGATAATGACCCCACCTAGAACACTAACATCAACAATATGCCAGCCTAATAAAACCACGAAAATCATTTTGTACAACATTGAAACTGTGTATTATTACAAATGCTACTGTGCCTGTGTGTGCGTGCGTGTGTGTGTATGCGAGTGTGTGGGTGTGTGTATGTGAGTGTGTGTGTGTTGTAAATCTATGTATTATATGTAAATGTATACAGAAACCACCGAAATTAACATAAACCAGTGCATTAAAGTTATTACCTCTGTAGCCTTACTGCTGATATTTAAACCTCTTACAGGGCCTGCAATCACAGCACCGAGAGAAGCTGATACGAACAGTAAGCTGATCACAGAGACCACATGCATTGTGCAAGTAACAACTATTACCACATTAAACTATGAAAACCAGTCTTGTAGGTTTCTGAACCTAAGAAAAAATAGATGATCCGAAATGAGGCAGAAAGATAATCCAAATAAAGTGTTTCTGTACAAAAGTTTATGAAACTACTGACACAAGTTTACGAAAGTGTTTAATGTAAGGTCAGTCACCACGAGATAAAATGAAAGTCATGTTCCAAAACGTATTGATAGTTTAAGCTGTTGGAATGCTCAATAACGTACAATTTAAGCAACTTATTGTCAGAACAATTTAACTATTGTTATTTCATTCTGCATTCTTTCGTGCATCGGTTTTCAATAAGCATTGTCTTAACTTTATAGCTCACGTTCCACGTTGAAATATTTGATTTTCGTGATGTCATAACGTAAATTCAAATGCTGCACATGCGCGGGATTTTAAGCCTCATCAACATTGGTCGAATAGATGAATCTTGAAAGTGCATACTCAACAGCTGTTTCTGCCTAATCAAATGTAATTTTTGGGTTGACCAAACAGCAAATTATAAATTTTCATTGCAATACACTCATTTTGTGCCTAAATATTTTTGTCAATATAGCAATGTTCCTCTCTCTCTCTCTCTCTCTCTCTCTCTCTCTCTCTCTCTCTCTCTCTCTCTCTTTCTTTCTGTCTCTCTCTTTTTCTCTCACTCTCTCCCGTCTCTCTCCTCTCGTCCTCTCTCTCTCCCTCCCTCCCCCTCTCTTTTTCTCTCTCTGTCTCTCTTTCTCTCTCTCTCTCTCTCTCTCTCTCTCTCTCTCTCTCTCTCTCTCTCTCTCTCTCTCTCTCTCTCTCTCAATCTCTCTCTCTCTCTCAATCTCTCTCTCTCTCTCTCTCTCTCTGTGGCATGCGTTTTAGAAAAGTTAAGTTTAATTTTTTTGCCATACACACACATTACTAATATAACTAATATAAATGAAGTGTCAGCAAATAA
This sequence comes from Tubiluchus corallicola, assembly GCA_030141605.1. Lineage (NCBI taxonomy): Eukaryota > Metazoa > Priapulida > Priapulimorpha > Priapulimorphida > Tubiluchidae > Tubiluchus > Tubiluchus corallicola. The sequence continues at coordinate 69,115 of JAQGDQ010000842.1, forward strand.
CAAAAATTGGATATAAAAAATGCCCTTCTAATCAACGGAATACCTTGGTTTAATCATTTACCTTAAATTTGTACATTTTATTCTGTTCACATTCAGTACAACGCTGCACAAATCTAGCAAATCGTCATGTGGATTATGGACAATGACAATTTCTATGTCAAACTGGTGATGAGTTGAATTTAAAGAAAGCTGTAGCTGTAAATCAATTCACCTGACGATGAGCTAAACAAACTTAATGAGTTTTGTAGCTAGTATTGGGTAACACTTGAATATCGGATCTTAATCAATACCTATAATTAGGTAAAGTCCGAGGTTTGCAGTGACCACATTGATAAAAAACAGGAATCGTGGTAGAATTACAGTAATTTCAAGTGTAAGTATGCTCCGTAATGCTGAATGTACAGCTAAGAATTCATTATCGAACGCTGTCCATTTTTGGAAGATGCCGAATTGATGAGCTTGAACTTTTAATTGTAAGTTAGGGGGGCTCATGTTGTCTTTTATTACCTGCTTTATTTGGGGAGATTAAAATTATTCATGTTACAAATTTTCCATCATCTCAAATTACTTATTAAAACATTGTTTAAAATTTGACTGTAACAAAAAACAAGCATTTTTAATCCGTTGCATTTACTGACTCGTGCTTTAAAACTGCAAAATAAAAAAAAATATTATTTTTCATAAAAACAACAAAGAGACGATTCAAAGAATTTACTTTTGTGATTTTTTTCCTTTTTTGGGGGGAAAAATCTTTCACACATTTTGTTACTTATTTATAATTAACGCAATTTTGTTTGACTAGTTGGCATCCTGTCTCGGCACACAATGGAGTGTGTACCAAGAGAGTCAGTTATTTATCACATTGATGGAGCTGCTGCGTCGACTGTGGCTGAGCAATCCGATCCTTGAACGTCTCCAGGGCGCACGCCTGGGCAAGGTGTAGTCCAAAGTTTATAATTAACTTAATAATGTGTTTTAATACAATGTTATGTTGTGTTGTGTTGTGTTGTGTTGTGTTATGTTGTGTTGTGTTGTGTTGTGTTGTGTTGTGTTATGTTGTGTTGTGTTGTGTTGTGTTGTGTTGTGTTGCGGTGCGTTGTGTTGTGTTGTGTTGTGCTGTTTTGTGCTGTGTTGCGCTGTGTTGTGCTGTGCTGTGCTGTGTTGCGCTGTGCTGTGCTGTGCTGTGCTGTGCTGTGCTATGCTATGCTATGCTATGCTATGCTATGCTATGCTATGCTATGCTATGCTGTGCTGTGCTGTGCTATGCTATGCTATGCTATGCTATGTTATGTTATGTTATGTTATGTTATGTTATGTTATGTTATGTTATGTTTTGTTGTGTTGTGTTGTGTTGTGTTGTGTTGTGTTGTGTTGTGTTGTGTTGTGCTGTGCTGTGCTGTGCTGTGCTGTGCTGTGCTGTGCTGTGCTATGCTATGCTATGTTATGTTATGTTATGTTATGTTATGTTATGTTATGTTATGTTATGTTATGTTATGTTATGTTATGTTATGTTATGTTATGTTATGTTATGTTATGTTGTTATGTTGTGTTGTGTTGTGTTGTGTTATGTTATGTTGTGTTACGTTGTGTTGCGTTGTGTTACGTTACGTTACTTTACGTTACGTTACGTTACGTTGCGTTATGTTATGTTATGTTATGTTTTGTTATTTTATGTTATGTTATGTTATGCTATGTAAGTTATGTTATGCTATGCTACGCTATGCTATGCTATGTAATGAGAGAAGAAAACGTAAAACAACAGCAGAAAGAGAAAATTACTAAATTAAACAACATGCCAGATGTCTACCCCATCGTGCTCCATGCCAGTTGTCATTGCGGAGCAGGTGCTGAAATGGAAGACACTACTTATAGCTGCTATGCAGTGCTGATATTCAATGGCTTCGTAATAGATGAAACCATCACTATGCAGAGAGGGGTCGAAAATGAAGAGCATTTCGTCTTCGTAACAATATAATGGTAATTGACATGACGTATTTATGGAACTTTATTAGTTACAATGATACTGAATAATGCTGATAACAATAATAATAACTGTTTTTGCAAAATATTAGAAGTTAACAATAAACTAATAATGGCTTAAAAAGAAAAAGGTACAAAGAATTGGTGTGGTGTGTAGCCATTTTTTCTTATGTGATCCATACAATTATGTAATCCACTTTTCACTACTCGGCATTGGATTCACATGTGTATGATGCTTTGTATGTACAAGCAATGTCATTCCAACGATAATTGTAGCTCTGGTGAATTACTGCACAGTCCTCTTTTACTTGGTTATAATTATTAGGTTGATTGACATCCCAGCTATTAAATACGATGGGCTGACCGTTGGAAAACCACCTCCAGTCGCCCTCACTGTGTTGATCTGTTCCACCAATCCAGAGGTTTTCAATACCTATAAAGAATGTAACTTAAAATGAAGGTATGGCAAAACCATATTTGCATTTTGGTGCAGTACAAGTGCACTAATGTTTTAATGCCCCCCTTAATGTAGTAGGATATTTTTTCCGCATCTACATCGTTGGTTTGCCTTAATGTAAATATGACAAATGTGACTTTTCTTTGATAAAATTGTTCCTGCTTGACAAATTACTGATTTAGATTGCTAGTAATAGTAGTAGTCTCAGTAAATAAATCAATACCGCGAAAATTACAAAAAACTCTCTAAAACAATCAGTGGATGAAGCAAAGGGCAGCTGTGTGGTAATTATATCTAAATTGATAACAATATTTTCAATGACAATTATCGGTACAACTTTAAAATGACATGAGCACCTTTAAACATGGACATAATAGTACTGCAATTGTCAAAAAATGCTTTTTAAATTGGTAAATCTATGAAGAAGTTCTAAAGGTAATTGCTAAGACACAAGGTCAAGTAGAATACAGGTAAACTTTATGTTTATAAATAATTAATAACACTATACATTGCTCTCTCAGTTTAAGTCACATACTTCTTACTAAGTGATCGCTGAAAGCCAACTGCCCAGGTAAATTTTTTCCATGAAGCAAGGAAGCCAGCAATTCAATGAAGGTAAATGTTATGCATACTAGTTAAAGGATGAAAGTTTAGGCTGTATATAAAGAAATAGACTTATTTTATAGCTGAAGTTTTTTGTTTAGGATTTCAATTTTTTAACAAGAGAATGTAATAATATGACTAATGACCATAATTAAGAAACAATAATTAATAAAAATAAGATAAAGAGATCGTGAGCTTCACGACGAAATCGTTAAATTTTCTCTTATTTCCTCTCTTCTAGCGCAGTCACACACAACATAGGTTTTCAATTTGCACACTCCCACAGGTGCACAACCTCTGATTTTGTGGGATTCTTGACCAGCGGCCAGTCTCTATTGTCAGCCAGTCAGATATCACTACATATAACTTACGTTGATAGTGACTTCCACTACAAGGCAATTTCCTGATAACATAATTTATTATCCAGATTTCATTAACCACGACAACGCCTTGCTAATTTACAGAAAAAGCAAGTTTGCAAACGTTCATTTTCGTGAAGAACTTATTCTGGTGGGGCGTGATTTGCCAGGTGCAAATAAAAGTAGAACAATATTAGGTCTTGCAAATTTGCAGTAAAAGTATGATTATCTTTACCCGGGACTTACTGGAGATTGATCGATTTGCCAAATGCCAATAAAAAACAATTATTTTGTGTGATTTTTGTCGAACTGCTACTAGTAAAATATGACTTTCCCATCTAACATCCGTTTTACGAGTTAATATTTCTGGATCAGTAGTTATTCCTCATAAAAATTATTACCTTCAAATAGTAAAAGTTTTGCCATTGTGTTTAGTTTACGTCTACTTAGAAGAATTTTTGTAGCGATGTGAACAGTGAGGGAAATGCATAGTACAAATTTACTATTACCCAGCAGACAGCAAATAAATGTTTTACCATTCATAGAGTCACAAGGTGATTAGTGTATTTGTAGCTGGCATGTTGCCAAGCAATGTACGTGTGTGGAACCTGCTCAAGAAATTTTTTCACTCAACGTTCAAGACACTTGCATTTAGTTCTAATTCTGTTTTCTGCATTTACCATTAAATCGGGTTTTGAGCCCCAATCCTAATATTTTGGTTCTGATCCTTAAGAATGTAGCCCTCCAGCTCCTGTTAGTTTCTTTTACTCCGATTCCGAGCAGCTGCATCCTACCCAAACTCCGATAATGTGTGGAAATTAAACACAGTTAATGTTGACTAGAATTACTTAAAAAATTAATATTAAACTGGCAAAAGCTGCTATGGCACAGAAACGTTCACCAGAAATTTAACTTGAAATAAATCATAACCTATAAAATGACTTCTGTTGTTAATCTGCACATCAGTATTGCCGTGTGCATAATGATAATTTGACTTATTACATAAAAAGTAAAAACATTTAAGGACTTCAAATACTTGCCTTTCGCTTTCATATTGTTGACTACAAACTGATCTTCCTCAGCGGTTTCTATGGAAACCAACTCACTAGCTGTGGCCAAGCAATTCAAAAAAGCTCTTCCCCAGTCCACCGTGATTTTGTGAAACAAGTAACAGTGTCCATTGTAGTATTCGCCACCATTTTCACAACATGCTGAGCATGATGCAGTCTCATTCTAGAGGAAAAGCAACTTGCAAACTTTCCAAGAGAACACGTTCAGCAAATCCTTTCAAAAGTGTTGGCACTTGTACTTGTAAATTTTATCGAAAAGCTAGTTACATGTTTAAATCAAAATATTACTGCTATATTAATTGAATGCGTATATATTCATTGAGAAATTTTTAATAATTTATTATACTTTGTTAAACTTCAAGTTTAACAACGATTGTATTAATTTTAAGGTAATTACCTGTGTGGCCATACTGATGTTTGTCCCACCTTCAATGCTAGCACTCGCACCCCCGAGAGAAACTGATACGAACAGTAACCTGATCAGAGAGATCACATTCATTATGCAAGTAACAACTATTGCCACAATAAACTACGAAAACAAGTCTTGTAAGTTTATGAACATCAAAATAAGTGTTTTAATAAGAAAACCATAAATGGGCAGAAACAAAGCTCAAAAAATCATCCAATAAGAGCTTCTTTGTTCAAAAATTGGATAAAAATTTTTTATAAAACTAGTGTCACGTGTGTAAGACGAATCACCGTAAGATCAGGGCAAATTCACGTTCGAACACAATGGTGTAAACAGTTAGAATGCTACAATTCAATTTGTGCCACCTTAGCACTTGACGTCACAACAATGAAACAATGTCATTTATGCGTTCGTTGTTTTGTGATAAAACAATAGAAAGGGTTTAATTCCTATGATGTCACAACAAAAATCTAATGTCGCGCATGTGCAGAAACGTATTTCCTGCTTGAATATCGACCAATACTTAAAAGTGAGTTGCTCAAGCCAGAGAGAAACCTGTCAGGTGAAGTCATCATGATGCATCGTTTGCTGGTGGCAGTTTGAAATGACATTGCAGAACTCACAGTAGAAAAAAGTGAATCAAGTTTAGCTAGTCAGATACATTACTTGTTCTGCTTCACCTCATCACCATCAAGGGATTCGTACAAAAGAAGTTTTTTGAATGTTTTCACCGTTTTGCTTCATTCATCACAATTAAACCAGAATTTACAAAAGTGAAAAATTTAATGTTTTTTTAAATCATCAGTGTGGTAAAGCATTTACTCACACACACATTCTAAGACAGCATGTAAGGAGTCACACATGAGAAATGTTCTGCTAACGTCCATCAACGTCCATGAAAACTCTTTTGTATGCAGTCATTGTGATACATTGTACTGGATCATAAAATTGTTTGTAACAAAACTTGCAAAGGCACAAGCCGTAGGTCATTTATTTCTCATTACACATTTACAATAATTTTGTGTACAAAATATATTGCTTGAGCCTACAAATAACCTAATACAAACCATTTTTTCTGTTTCTGCACAAGAAAAAACACACAATGTTTGCCTATATATAAAACTAAATGCGGGCAATCAAAATGCTGGTCTTGTTAGATTGTCCCACCCTGTAAAAGTAACGAAAATAAATTGAAAATTACGAGGTGAATCGTGTGATAAAAAACTGTTTAGTGCCTCACAATGGATTAATATGATGAATGAAACATATGTATGGGATGATATAAAAGATAGAAAGACTATTACTTTTCTAAAATATTAATAGTAAGATATACATTTTATCTTTTATCCGGAATTTCTGCTTAAAAAAGAGTATGCTTGAGGCCAAAGTGTATCAGAGTGTTGTGTCTGGATAGTTGAAATTTTCTGCATTAGCTAATTTCACACAGATGATACTGTACATTGTTACAGTACAAGCTCTGCAGTTACTGAAACCTTTTTCTCAATTTTTTCGTCAAAAATCGATTTTTAATATATTTTAATCTGAGCTAAACAATTGAATTTCATATTATAATTATACATAAAAATCCATTGTATGAGTAGTAGAAACTTAAAAAAGTTACTATTTCAAAATTGTAATCTTTATTATGACCATCTTGAAGCACATTAGGGAATAAAAGTGTTCTCCTGTACAACCCGCAATTACACATTGAGTTTAGCTTTTTGTTGTATCTGTTTGCTCATCCAATTTGTGCCTAGAATGAAACCAAATACATTCATATCTTGCTTCGCTGGACCTCACTTTTATGGATTTCTGAAGAATCGTGCTAAATCTTGCATCACTGTGAGTCATTACAGACACAGCTCCTGCTGTATTAGTTTAGTATCGGTAAATACGGACAATCGGCAAATTTGGACTGACGTCTTCCCGCTGGTGCCAAAAAACTGAGATATGAGTGTCAACAAAAAATTGATTAAAATGAATTAAGATGCCTTCTTCCATGCTGGTATCTAGTACTGATACTTTAATTAACATCTTAGTTTTTAAGTACAAGAATTTGCTAATTTTAACTACAATCGTATCAAAACATATCAAACGTTATTGCTACTCAGTGAAAAATTGTCTTTCGTAGAATTCAGTATATCACTATTTAATAATACCACCAAAATTAGATTAAAATTATAACAATAACAACAATGATTATTATTAATTAAAATAATAATTATTGAAGAAATTGGACACGTAATTATCAGGGAATTATTCTGTGTCAAATCAAATCAACCCATTGTTGACTTGCAGTCCGTCTGGGTTGTCAGTTGTTTCATTATTATAAGGGATCGAATTGGGTCGTGCTGAGAAGAATTGAGCAGTTCGTGTGTTAGTGTTTTCTGAATTAAAGGTTGCCCCTCTTGCTCAACTTCCTTTGGCAACCTTTCGTTACTTTTTGCGTTATAAAGATAGTAACCAGTCTTGGAAAAAGTGCGTGTACGTAGGCGACATACACCAATATGTACCGACATTGACATTGAAAGCAACAAGCAATGTATGATTTTCTTCAGCACAAGAGTGTATTAACTAGCAAGACATTAAGTCAACGTCAGACTTCGATTATTTAATGCTGACGTCAGCAGCATATTTTTGTACAGTAGCGAATTGACGCATTTTGTAAAGGTATTCTTAGGAGAGTTTTAAAGATAACATGGGCTTACATAATCACAAATGAAGATTTATACAGAACAAAAGAAAATTATTGTAGTTCAAAAGCCAAGATCCGAATCAAAGATGGCCAGGACATCTTCTGAGATTACCAAATGAAGCGCCAGTAAGAATCGCCTTAAAGGAAGCCTTAAAACTTGATAAAAACCATCTGGTAAACCTAAAACAACTTGGGTGGCTAAGATAAATAAAGATGTTCAGCAACTTCAACCAAATCTATATTTACGAATAGAAGAACTTACACAGATAGAAGTGGGTGGAATACTCTGATAAATGTTGATACGTCAATGCGTACAACAAGTGAAATGAGATTTTGATGATGGATTATATTCAGGAATCGGTTGCTCTGAACTTTTCTTGTGTAGAGCTCAGAAGTTTATCTACTGAAGGCATAATTTAGCTGCAAGGTATTGAGAAGCGGATGAGATTAATTTGGCATGCTGCAGCGCTTACGTAATGGGTGCTGACAAGTCATTATAATGTCTTGTCTCTTTGCTTATTATACGCGATTTTGATTCTCAGATGGCGCTGGTAGGTTTTTGTTTGCTTTTACTGAAACGAACCAAGGAGTTTAATTACAATCTGATGCTCGGCTGTAATCTGAGGCAGTCTATTATAATCCAGGTCCCCTCGATTCTGTTTAAACTCTTCATACCTGACATCTTCAATGTTATGAACCCAGACAAATTTTTTCAGCCTCGCACACTATCTGGCACAGCAGGTTGTTTACATTAAATTTTAGTCGAGAGATGAACTAAACGTGAACACAGCAACTAAATTTAGTTAAAATAATTATATGGCAACTATTTTAGGTCATTTAAGCTCACGATTTATTTATTCAGTCCGAGGAACTAATGTTTCTTGTGAATAAAGTCATGTTTAGTGTTATCTCAATTATTAAATACATAATAATGTGTATTTTCACCCAATTCTGTTCACAAAGTATTGAAGAGCAATCGCGAAAGTCGTGTAGATCGTCGTAATGTGCCAAGCGATCATGCCGAATAGGTGGTCCCTTGGCAGAAATCGACTGGGACCTAGATTCTAATAGAGTGCGATCAGACTTTCTTTTTATAATTTTCACGTGTTTTTTCAAAGAGCCCCGTTCACCTATGAACTATTTAATTATTGAGAGGTTCCGTGATTACATCATTTTCTGATCCCGCTGTGGTACTACGTCTCCTAGTGCCCATGGAGTCTAATGACCTGACCAGATTATCCTAACTGACTGATCCAGACAACATGTATCCAAGGCCATAACTCATTGGCATGTATTGTGTAGTTATAGACTTTATATGCAAATGTAAACTCATTTCTCGATTTGCTGGGCAAAATCCGGGAGTTTTTGTTCCGAATTTGCCGATTGTGCATATTTTCTGTTACTAAGCTAATACAGTGGGTGTCGTGTTTATTATAGTTGCGGTAATGTAGAATCAATCTCCTAACTGTGTCAAAAACGTCTAATACGAGCCTCTGCTATGCAAAAGTATGTAAAAACTGTCGACAATTGATTCATATAACTCCTCATAATTGACTCTAAACTGCCTACACATGCTGATTAAACAACTAAATATGCCGACATGTGAGCGACACACGTGTCTTTACATGAACAAAGCCGTCAAGTAGCAGTGAGCTCGCGAAATAATGCACTGTGTCCGTAGTATGTGGGACTTTTTAACGGAACAGATTTTGTCCGACTTTTCCGATATCCGTAAAAGCGAGGTCCGGCAAACTGAGATACGAACCTAGTTTTATATTGTATATTGTGCATGGTTTGCATTGTAGTGGTTTATGCTTATATGCTTAAATTTTGTTGCCTTTGTAGCTAAAATTCCTTTCAAACGTTTTGTTTAATTAAAAGTTAATTTAATAGTTCTTAGTGTTAGTAGATTTAAAAACACTGCCTGATGTTTATTGTGATTAAATACGTATGTTTTGCTTTTATTTATGCATTTCTATGTATTTATCATGCAATCTATTATTATAGTTTTTGTCATACATAGTTTTTTATCGATAACGCTATTACTATTACGCTATTACCATTATAATGCTATAACTTACATATATATATATATGTATATATAATCGAGTTCTGCTAATGTGATTTGGTTCATAACAAAACTCCCAATAGCAAGACAGCTATGATGCCCCCAAATTTATAATAAAACCAGTTTAATCCTTACGAAGCTCCTTATTGCCAAACTCCAGATTTTACGATGTTTTTGTCAAAGACCTGTCATCCTGTCACTATAGTTTTAATAAAAAAAATCACTTTTAATATGATTATTGCTGACGTAGGTTGCTTAGCAATATTAAAGAACAGATGGTATGTCTTTTTTGAGACATTTTGCCGCTGTTTCTATACGCTTTCTTTCTCGACCCGTTTTGAAATTATTTCCATTCTCAAAACTGACTTGTATTTTAAAGATTATGCCCTATTTCAAATGTTTCAATGTTAATGAACATTTTAAAAGTGCTGAATTATTCGAATCCACAATTTTTGGTTTGAATATAATTCAAATTTAAAAAAACTATTTCTACCCAAATTTGAACATTCGATGCTCCTTCTGGTTTCTGGTCATCCATCCATTTACAAAGATCATGTGTGATTGTCATGTAAAGTTTTGTCATTTGTTAGTGAGAACTTTTGGAAGTTTCATCAATTTACTTCTTTTTTTACAGAAATTGGTTCTTCATCTCCATATTTGTCTACAAAGTTGGATCAGGGAGTGTAAGCAGTTCTTTGGACTTGCGAAAATTGAAAATGCATTTATAGATGCATCGATTGATGTAAAAATGCAAACTGATAATATACGAGTAAAAACTGCTAGTGATGACGAATCATTTAAACTAAACAATAACAAACACAAAGCTGATGAGTGCGATTATCAAGGATATGAAATACCTATAAAAACTGAACAGGATGCCTTCATAGATGATACAGAAAAAAAGAATGACGTTGACTCAACTTCACACGTGAGTGAGGGACTTAACCCTTTACTTATGAATAATGAATACAGTGTTGAAGTAAATGCGGTAGGTAATCATTTGAGTGGAGAGACAACAGACAAAAATGTGAAAACTGTTGATTATTCAATAAAAATTGAACCTAGTACTTCAGCCGATGATGTGGAAGAAAATATACAAGGTTTAACAAAAGACGAATTCTTTGCAAATGTAACTGAAGAATGTAACGAGCATCAGCCTAATAACTCTGATTCTGCTGTTAAACACAATCAAAATGTAGCTCCTTTTATACAAGAATCACACAGATTCAATTTTGCTTTGCCAGGTGCTCCTAAATTACATTCACAAGGCCACATTGGAGAGAGAACTTTTAGGTGTACTCTGTGTAATGCTGCATTTACTCATGCGTCTAATCTGAAAGTACACTCAAGAACTCACGCTGGACAAAAACTTTTCAAGTGCAGTCAGTGTGGTGCTTCATTTACTCGAGCAGATGATCTGACGAAACACTTTAGAATCCACACTGGAGAAAAACCATTTAAATGTTGTCAGTGTGATGCAGCGTTTACTCAAGCAGGTACTCTGAAAAGACATTTTAGAGTTCATACTGGAGAAAAGCCATTCAAGTGTTCTCACTGCGGTGCTGCATTTACTCAAGCAGGCAGTCTGAAAGTACATTTAAGAATTCACACTGGAGAAAAGCCATTTAAGTGCAGTCATTGTGATGCTGCGTTTGTTCGAGGAGATGATCTGAGAAAACATGTAAGAGTTCACACAGGAGAAAAACCTTTTAAATGTTTTCAATGTGATGCCGCATTTACTCGAGCAGATGATCTGAAAAGGCATTCGAGAAGTCACACAGGAGTAAAACCTTTTAAATGTTTTCAGTGTGATACTGCATTTACTCAACTAAGCAGTCTCAAAGTACATTTAAGAATTCACACTGGAGAAAAGCCGTTTAAGTGCATTCGTTGTGATGCAGCATTTGCTCGTTCGGGTCATCTGAGAAGACATTCGAGAATTCACACTGGAGAAAAACCATATAAGTGCAGTGAATGTGATGCTGCATTTGCTCAGGCAAGTACTCTCAAAGCACATTCAAGAACTCACAGCGGCGAGAAACCTTTTAAGTGTAGTGAGTGTGACGCTGCATTTGCTTACTCCGGCCATCTCAAGATACATTTTAGAATTCACACTGGAGAGAAACCATTCAAATGTGGTCAGTGTGCTACTGCATATGCTCATCCAGGAGCACTGAGATTACATTCAAGCATTCACACTGGAGAAAAACCATTTAAGTGTTATCACTGTGATGCTGCATTTACTCAGGCACTTGGTCTGAAAGTACATTTAAGAATTCACACCGGGAAGAAACTGTTCAAGTGCAACCATTGTGATGCTACATTTCCTCAGGCAGGCAATCTGAAAAGACATTTGAGAATTCACACTGGAGAAACCCATTGAGGTGGGCACTGTGAAACTATATTTAAGAACTCAGTGGTGCAACCTTTTAAATGCAACAAGTGCTTGTTGAACCTATTTTAACACATCACTGTTAAGTATAGTGAAAAAGAATTGTTTTTATTTAGTTATTGTTTTGTTAATGTTAGGTCTCAGCAAGCCGTTTGTATGCAGCTATGCTTACCCAGCATTTTGTCTGTCAGTAAGTATGGTGTTATGCTTATTCAGCATTTTCTCTGTCAACATTATGCAGTTATGCTTATTCAGCATTTTCTCTGTCAACATGTATGCAGTTATGCTTATTCATCATTTTCTCTGTCAGCATGTATGCAGTTATGCTTATTCAGCATTTTCTGTCATTATGTCTGCAGTTATGCTTATTCAGCATTTTCTCTGTCAACATTTATGCAGTTATGCTTATTCAGCATTTTCTCTGTCAGCATGTATGCAGTTATGCTTATTCAGCATTTTCTCTGTCGGTATGTCTGCAGTTATGCTTATTCAGCATTTTCTCTGTCAACATTTATGCAGTTATGCTTATTCAGCATTTTCTCTGTCAACATTTATGCAGTTATGCTTATTCAGCATTTTCTCTGTCGGTATGTCTGCAGTTATGCTTATTCAGCATTTTCTCTGTCAACATGTATGCAGCTATGCTTGCTCAGCATTTTCTCTGTCAATATGTATGCAGTTATGCTTATTCAGCATTTTCTCAGTAAGTAAAACCTCACATAGAAGAAAACAAAAGACTTTTGTTATATAAAATAATTGCTAGTGATGGCTGCATATCACAACGTAAATTGTAAATTAATTAAACTTGTTTTGTTTATTATAAAAATACAATCAAATCCCAGTAATCTTCATTGTACCCCAATATTTTTAGCATTAAGCATGTTTTGTACTTTCCATTTTCTTAACTTTTATGGTTATTGCTGATGCAAAAAATGGCAAATTATGATGCCTGTAGTTTCTACGTTGGTTATATTTTCGTTAGCGAACATAATTTAAGTTTGCGTAGCCCGTGTTTTTCACAAGTGCAAATTAAGAACAATGCTCTGCCAGGCAGTGTAGTAGATGCAAGAGAATTATTGGTGCTACGGAATCTGCCGCATGTGAGATTTTGCAGCTTTGGTATTACATGAGTGTTCAGATACCTGTAAACATCAGGCAGTAAGAAACTTAGGAGATTTAAACTATAATGGCCAGTGTGAACCTAACTTAATAAATTTTAATTTTGTAGCCAAGGTGGCTCCATCTAGCTAGAAAGTTTAAAGTGTGGACATTGACCCAGTTATGTTTTCATTATGCTGTTCTGTAGTAGATATGAACATATGTCTTGCGCAAGCGAAATTTTTCATTAGATATATGCCGCAACGATGTAAGTTTATTTCTGTTAATTTTTATTTTGATTTATTCATTGATATTTTTGAATGGACTAAATAACTGTCAATCTAACTAAACTATGTAACTTTTCATAAAATTAGCAAATGTCAGTCACTTTTACTTTTCTATTTTAATTTTAAATATTGCAGAAATAAAGATCAGTGGTTTACATGAAATTCAACTGAGACTTTTGAAGATTTGTCATAAATGCCTCTCAGAGACACTAACAGTAACTGTTAGTATATACATGCATTATGTTACTGTTAGTATATACGTGCATTATGTTACTGTTAGTATATACATGCATTATGTTACTGTTAGTATATACGTGCATTATGTTACTGTTAGTATATACGTGCATTATGTTACTGTTAGTGTATACGTGCATTATGTTACTGTTAGTGTATACGTGCATTATGTTACTGTTAGTGTATACATGCATTATGTTACTGTTAGTGTATACGTGCATTATGTTACTGTTAGTATATACGTGCATTATGTTACTGTTAGTGTATACGTGCATTATGTTACTGTTAGTGTATACGTGCATTATGTTACTGTTAGTGTATACGTGCATTATGTTGCTGTTAGTGTATACGTGCATTATGTTACTGTTAGTGTATACGTGCATTATGTTACTGTTAGTGTATACGTGCATTATGTTACTGTTAGTGTATACGTGCATTATGTTACTGTTAGTGTATACATGCATTATGTTACTGTTAGTATATACGTGCATTATGTTACTGTTAGTGTATACATGCATTATGTTACTGTTAGTATATACGTGCATTATGTTACTGTTAGTATATACGTGCATTATGTTACTGTTAGTGTATACGTGCATTATGTTACTGTTAGTGTATACGTGCATTATGTTACTGTTAGTGTATACGTGCATTATGTTACTGTTAGTGTATACGTGCATTATGTTACTGTTAGTGTATACGTGCATTATGTTACTGTTAGTGTATACGTGCATTATGTTACTGTTAGTGTATACGTGCATTATGTTACTGTTAGTGTATACGTGCATTATGTTACTGTTAGTGTATACGTGCATTATGTTACTGTTAGTGTATACGTGCATTATGTTACTGTTAGTGTATACGTGCATTATGTTACTGTTAGTGTATACGTGCATTATGTTACTGTTAGTGTATACGTGCATTATGTTACTGTTAGTATATACGTGCATTATGTTACTGTTAGTGTATACGTGCATTATGTTACTGTTAGTATATACGTGCATTATGTTACTGTTAGTATATACGTGCATTATGTTACTGTTAGTGTATACGTGCATTATGTTACTGTTAGTGTATACGTGCATTATGTTACTGTTAGTGTATACGTGCATTATGTTACTGTTAGTGTATACGTGCATTATGTTACTGTTAGTGTATACGTGCATTATGTTACTGTTAGTGTATACGTGCATTATGTTACTGTTAGTGTATACGTGCATTATGTTACTGTTAGTGTATACGTGCATTATGTTACTGTTAGTGTATACGTGCATTATGTTACTGTTAGTGTATACATGCATTATGTTACTGTTAGTGTATACGTGCATTATGTTACTGTTAGTGTATACGTGCATTATGTTACTGTTAGTGTATACGTGCATTATGTTACTGTTAGTGTATACATGCATTATGTTACTCTTAGTATATACATGCATTATGTTACTGTTAGTGTGTACATGCATTATGTTATAATGCTTAGTGAATTGTAAAAGTAGTTAACTAGGTACCAGCAGGTGTCTAGATGGGAGCAGGCCACAAAAACTGTATTTGCAAGCTATTTTTTTGTATTAAGCTCATATTGGTGGAACTTTGGGAAGACATTATATAAAACAGGCATTCATAGGCATGAGTCATAACTCATTTATTTCACATTACACATTTGCAATAGTTTCATGTACAATATATAGTGAAAGGGCCTACAATGAACATAATACAAATAAGTTTTTATTGTTTCTGCACAAGAAAAGCCTCACACTTTGTTTGCTTATATATGAATGTAAATGTGTTGCGGGCAATAAAAAAACAGGGCTTGTTAGATTGTCCCACACACTGATGGAAAAAAAAGTAATGGAGATAATCTAATTTGAAGTGAATCGTATGATGAAGAAAACATTTAGTGCTTCAGAATGGAATGATGTAATGAATGAGTTTCGTATTTACTGTCAATATTTCTAGGCAGTGACATAATAAAATCATCATCCTACTCTGGGTTTCGTTGTTAGGCAAATCACATTAACAGCATTCGACTGTGTAGCACATTTCATTACCTTGAGTAACTTTTGCAGAAAGTTTTTGTACAAATGATTGCACATAATATCAGAAATGAATAATGATTAACATCTTTATAAGATGAGCAGTAAGTTTATCATGTTTGGTTTTCATCTTGCTGAAAAAAACTGAAACCTGGATTATTTTCTTGTAGAAAATTTTGTGTTTAAAGTATTGGATGCGTGATTCTGCGTGAGTGTTTCCAATAGTTCAGTGCTAGTTATGCCACAACAACAATCTAATACTAACAGATTTTTCAACCACACATCCCGAGTTCAAGTCTTGCCAGTGATTGTCATTTTGCATAGGTTTGTGGAAAATTTTTGTATGAGCTGTTTTTTTATTAATTGATTGAATAATAAAAAAATAATCAAATAATTATCATAGCTAAGTTATCCTGCTATAATAATGGTTGTTTGTACTAAGTTCAGTGCTGTGAGCAGAGCAGATAAATTAGTGTGACAACAACGTAAATATTGTGAGGTTTTGGTATCGTTTTCCATGTAATAAAATCAACTTCCAGAAAAAATGATTAGAAATATTCAAAATTTTATTTTCTTTAATAGCCATAATTCTGACATGTTGAGTTTTAATTTAGAATAATTATGCTACTTACAAGAAAGCATTGTAACTAGGCGTGTGTATAATCTACAGCAAAGCAAATTCTAATCGAATCGAGTTTGTTACATTTCGAAAGCAAATTGAGATTGAAAGATATTCAAACCAGTTTTCAAAACACCATTAAAAATTATTCTCACAGAGATCATGCATGTTGCTCGATTTTGTTCTGCAGTAAAACTGCTAATAATTTGTTTAAAATTCTGCACAGAAATTAACAGCTAAATTATACTAATTGCATGATGTTCCAATCGTCTTAATGATAAAGAACATGTGAATCAAATTTGAAAGTTCGATACTCACCCCTAATTGGTAGATCGCAAGTCGCTTTTTGCCTGTCCCACTTGATGACACACACATTCCTCAAACCTCCATTGCTGTAAGTGCTTACAGCATGTAAATAAATGAAAAACACGGAAAATTTGGTACTAACTAAGTTTGGTACAGCCAAATTTGATCCTAGTAATTTTCGCACAAGGAAATTTGGATTTTCTGAAAATTTGCCGTAATAGGAATTTCTACTACAGTGAAATTTTATCACTAGCAAAAATGGGTACAGGGATATTGTGGTGCTGAGAAGATTTAGTACAGAACTGACAAAGTTTAGCAAGCATTTTTGGTACAAGTAAATTTGATATGAAATAAAAATGACACAAAGCAGGCTTGGTGCTGGGAAAGCTTTGTACTGGTAAAGCTGAACTGGTACTAGGAAAATATGGTACAAGGAAAGTAACTTTTATAAAATCTACAAAATGATCATATTAGACATTATGAATAATCAGTCTTAAATACTTATAAGCAGTTAGGGTTTAAATAGCACAAGTTAATTGCCCCATATAAACTGTAAATAACAGTTAAGAGGTCTGCCAGATACTGGATGTTCAACCTTATTTAAAGCTTGATTGACATTTTGCAATCTATGAGATATTGTAATACGATATATGGATTATTGTGTACAAAAACGAATTATGGTGTGTACATTTAATTTGTGCCTACAGTGCAGTTGTAATATCGAGATGTACAATTTTTAAAATAAATGGGTTGAATGATTTCTTCATTATTTCATCAACATTCTTTTTTTTTGTCCATTCCTATACCTTGAAATACTGTCGTTTGCGAGAGAATTCGAGCTCTCTGGTAGAAATAGGCATTCCTGCCAAAATGGTGCTATTTTTCAGCAACCTTTTTTATATTGCTTAATCAGGCATTTTTCCTTGAGTGTTGTTGACACAAATAGACGGAGTCGTGCAGCGAGACGTAGCACATTTTGATGCATAAATGTTCTCTGCGGTAGAGATTTCTCCTATTGTTTGACTTTCTTTGCTAAGTTGCTTCCTTTTTTCAGAAATAACTGTTTTAAATTTCTTTGTCTAGAAGTTCTGCAAGTCAAAGGCAAAATTCAATTACAAGGTAGTTAGTTAAAATGTATATTGCTGTGTCGTATGCTTAGAACACCAGATTTTTCATCAGCTTCTTCAATTTCTGTCACTCGATTTTGATTTCCTGACGGCAGTAATACTAATAAGGTCATTCTCCACAGAACGTACAATTCTTGTCCCAGGATTTTTTTAATAACAAAGTTTCTGGTGCGATACTGTCTCATGACTGGTAGACACCAAAGAAAGAGACTTATTCCTGTTGTATTTGTTGCCAGAAAAGTATTTCAGACATTTCTACTGAAGCTGAAATCAGTTCCTGTGAAAGTCTTTCCTGTGTCTCCAGTGCCCATTTTCAACTTTTCCATTACATTAGATTTGGCAGGAAGTATCCATTTAAAAATTAATTTGCAGTATTTTATTCTAAACAGCACACTAGAAGTGAAAATCCTCGTCCCAAATACCTTCACGAGTTGAATCTGCCTTAATTGTAAAAATTTAGCTTTAAATCAAAGTCACATTTTTGCTCCATAGGACATTTTGCTGTCCATCTATACATATATATATATATAGACAGCAAAATATATATACATATATATATATATATATATATATTGCCTCTTTAATCAATTATTAATGATAGATTACATTTTCTGTTTTTTTCCTCTATGATTATTGTGTTTTCATAGATACCCTTAGTTTTGCTATAATACTTTTTTTTCATTCCGAATTTTAACACTTCGTAATATATTCCTGACAAAGACTGCTAGAGCACAGCAGTAATGATGGATTTTCCAATTAAAATTTATTGTATTGTGAGTTTTTTATGAAATGGATATTGTTATTTTATAAAAAATTTAAAAGCTGTATTTGTTCTGTTCTTGTCAAACAGTAAAGAAGTTTGTATAAAACATTTGTTGTTGCTTATATAGTGTGTATATGAGTCATTCTTGTTGTACTGTTACCTCACTAGTCATTGCTGTTACCTCACTTGTCATTCCTGTTATTGCCCAAAATTTCTCTATAGTTCTGAAACACAATCTTCTTCTGAGCCATGAAGTGTCACATCTAATTCATTTTTATTACCATTACATTCGTACAATGTGATATGTTTGCGTCCTTCCTCGTAAATGAGCTACGTCCATTCAAGATGTATGTCAGATGCAAAAACTGCCCAACAAACGTGAAAACCAGTTCAACGTATAAAAAGGTTGCATTTGTATAAAAATTTCATCAGATATTTATAGCAAGGGACAAAAAATATATTTTATAAGACCATTGGTTTATGACACTGGTTGATGTTTATAGGTTGTATTGCACACCTCACGTCTGTAACAGTAATGACAAAAGTAATTATTCAGATAACTTTAAAAAGGTCATAGTAAATTTTTACAAGTGTTTTAAGCTCTGTCAGTATCCCTTTTGTATACAAGGGAAGCTTATTAATAACATGGAAGAGTAAATTTAAGAACATCTTTCCAGTCATTTAGCAGATCACATCTGTTTTGCACGTTCTGTAGAGAATGACCCAATACTAATAGCTTCTTTATCTGGTTTTACTGGAACAAATTAATAATTCACGAATGAAAACAACCCTGAGGCATTTTAACAAGAATTAATTTATTACACCTGAGAGCTTCAACGCACGAGATATGAGTCGTGAAAGTTATTGTTTTCCCTCACGAGGCATTTGAGAATATTTTTAATTACTCAAATGCAAGTTTTAACTTATCAACAAATCAACTACATCAGTCCAGATACCGCGCATAGCACTATCAATACAGGGATTAGTTG
>JAQGDQ010000409.1:0-60773 GCA_030141605.1 Tubiluchus corallicola
GAAAATCTCTTGCTCTGTGCTGTACATACATTTACACAAAACACTTAGTCACCTACTGCTTGAGCTGCAGTTGTTTCCCCTGCGAAAACCAGCGGGAGCTTCAAAAGCAAACTGCTAGGTAAGTGATTAAATGTTTGCTTTCCAGAAACAACGAGGTTAACTGCAGTGGATGATCGGGTGACAGGTTCGTAGCAAAACTGCTAGGCGAGCATATTAGCTCATATGATAAACGTACCGTACCTGCTTACAAACAAAGCTGTGCTTAACATGACTGTTTCTACATACATTATAGTGCACAAAAACGATGTAAAGATAACATAAAAGCAGTAAAAGCTCTTTGCACACACACAAGTCTCTTATTTTAAGTACGTAAAGGAAAAATATTGAGTCGATTATGCAGAGTTATTTGAGTAATTGCCGATGGTTTCTATCTACTTTCGAATGGAAGCGGCCCATACCAGACATTTTTGAGTCAATTAGGTGACTGAGTCTATTAACCGTGAGTGTAATAAATGGCGCCTACTGTATTAATCGTTACTTTGAATGAACCAATGGCGCCTACTGTATTAATTGTCACTTTGAATGAACCAATGGCGCCTACTGTATTAATTGTTACTTTGAATGAACCAATGGCACCTACTGTATTAATTGTCACTTTGAATGAACCAATGGTGCCTACTGTATTAATTGTCACTTTGAATGAACCAATGGTGCCTACTGTATTAATTGTCACTTTGAATGAACCAATGGCGCCTACTGTATTAATTTTCACTTTGAATGAACCAATGGCGCCTACTGTATTAATTTTCACTTTGAATGAACCAATGGCGCCTACTGTATTAATTGTCACTTTGAATGAACCAATGGAAAAACCTGTATCAACATGTTGCTCTAATAAAAAGACTCTTGGTTCTTAACTAATGGGGCAAAATTAAATTAAACACAGGTCATCAAGTGAATCCATTTTTGGAGCTTTTCATTCGAAAAGAGAAGCAATTCAAGGTGCAGATGTTGATTTTTTTAGGAGATTCCATTGACAGATATCATATCAGTAGATCAAGCGTCCGATCCGGTTTCCACCGATGCGACACGAAACCCCCACTGTTTTGAGATTCACATGATCAATGGGTTAATTTATTACGTGGGGGAGGACCGACTAACGCAAGACGTCGTGTCTCCGGACACCGGCAGCGGAGCAGCGGCTGCAAAGACATGGGAGCATGCAATCCGGCAAGCCCGGATGCCCGTAACACCACAAGTGAGCAGTTCCAGTGCGGGAAGTAAGTAGATTGATCTTGGCTTTACGGTTTTTTCCTGAATATTTTCTGGTCAAATTAAATGTTTAGAACTTCAAAGGTCATCATTGAATTGAAATCTGATCTTTTGCAAATTCTAAGACGTTTTGTGTCTTATGGAAAATCGCATTAACCCCGAAGCAAACTTTTTAATCTGTAACAGTGTTAGACAAGCCCATGTGTAGGCTGAAAGATAAGCAATTTCAGTGAATCATATTTTAATTTTTGTATCAATAAGCCTTTTCACAGTTTCAGTGATTGATGATGATCGTAAAAAGGTCAAAGGTTAAGCAAACCAGGCAATGCATTTGTGTACACTTGACAACACCTCGCAGCCCATGACGTTGTAATAGTAACAGTTTTAACAACCAGCTAGCAGCTTATCTATTTCATTTTTTCTTGTCCCCAAGTAAGATCCCGGTAGTATATATCACTCTAATGCATAATTAAGTAAAGTCCACGTAAAACGACTGAGCTTACTGAACTGATGCGGCGGATGCCTTGTGCTATCCACATGTCACATGTAGTTAAGATGCGTTGTTGTGATGCACTTTACCTGTGCACAACGAAACTGTGAAAAGGCTTATTGTTGTCCAACTTCGTCTTGCATTTATATCATTGCTCACTAATTTCTTTTTAGAGGGTTTTTACGTCGCCAAATTTTCTAGTCCATTATTACATTTTTTTCTACACATTTTAGAATCAGCAGAGAAAGCAAAAGGAGCAAATGGTCATGAAGAAGAAAATGTTGAGGTAAATAAATTCATATAGTTTCACATGTAAAAAAAGATATGATATGCAGCTTTTGTGCTTCGATTGTTTGTTTTAGATTCGGGTATGTGTTTTTATAATTTTCCATTTTTTATTGTAAGACAATCAGTGATGAGGATGGAAAGTGAACAGGTAAGACAATCAGTGATGAGGATGGAAAGTGAACAGGTAAGACAATCAGTGATGAGGATGGAAAGTGAACAGGTAAGACAAGCATCAAGCATTTTCAATCACTTAGCAACCTGCAGAAGACAGACAACATTTAATAAAGCACCACGAGCACCTGAAGAATGGCAACTTCATTTTTCAACTGCGCCTCTTGCTTACGAGGAAATCGTAATTTGTCTATCACCTTGATGGCTACCTCTCTTTTTGTCTTCTTGTATATACCTGCAATGCAAAATGTAACGGTCATCAAGTCTAGTTTCACTGTAAACAAACATACCAACTTTATGGAAGAAATTTTTATAGCATCTTAATCATACATAGTTTTGCAATACCACAATACAACCCAGCGAAAGTATCCTAGTGAAAATAACATATACTTTAAGATGATAAGTCTAGTTTCACTGTAAACAAACATACCAACTTTATGGAAGAAATTTTTATAGCATCTTAATCATACATAGTTTTGCAATACCACAATACAACCCAGCGAAAGTATCCTAGTGAAAATAACATATACTTTAAGATGATCGCCTAATAAACTAAAGAAAACTAATCAAAGTAGTAAAATTGACATCAGACGCGAAAAAACGAAAATTATTTTGAATAAAATAAAAAATGCGCCTCTTAGTAAACATAAACACGTATCTCAGTAAACATAAACACGTATCTCAGTAAACATAAACACGTATCTCAGTAAACATAAACACGTATCTTAGTAAACATAGACACGATCTTAGTAAACATAAACACGTATCTTAGTAAACATAAACACGTATCTTAGTAAACATAAACACGTATCTCAGTAAACATAAACATGTTATCTCAGTAAACATAAACACATATCTTAGTAAACATAAACACATATCTTAGTAAACATAAACACCTATCTTAGTAAACATAAACACCTATCTTAGTTAACATAAACATGTATCTTAGTAAACATAAACACGTATCTTAGTAAACATAAACACATATCTTAGTAAACATAAACACATATCTTAGTAAACATAAACACATATCTTAGTAAACATAAACATGCATCTTAGTAAACATAAACACATATCTTGGTAAACATAAACACCTATCTTAGTAAACATAAACACATATCTTAGTTAACATAAACACATATCTTAGTAAACATAAACACCTATCTTTGTAAACATAAACACGTATCTTAGTTAACATAAACACCTATCTTAGTAAACATAAACACATATCTTAGTAAACATAAACACATATGTATGAATAAACAGCCAAAAATTCGAATTTATTTTCATTTTCTTTTTGTTAAAATAATTACCTCCGTAGACAATACCAAACTGTCCCGAACCTAAAACGTCATCTGGAAAGATGTGATAGACTTCACTGATATCCTACAATAAAAAATGGAAATTATAAAAACACATACCGAATCTAAAACAAACATTCGAAGCACAAAAGCTGCATATCATATCTTTTTTTACGTGTGAAACTATATGAATTTATTTACCTCAACATTTTCTTCTTCATGACCATTTGCTCCTTTTGCTTTCTCTGCTGATTCTAAAATGTGTAGAAAAAATGTAATAATGGACTAGAAAATTTGGCGACGTAAAAACTCTAAAAAGAAATTAGTGAGCAATGATATAAATGCAAGCACGAAGTTGGACAACAATAAGCCTTTTCACAGTTTCGTTGTGCACACAGGTAAAGTGCATCACAACAACGCATCTTAACTACATGTGACATGTGGATAAAGCAAAGGCATCTGCCGCATCAGTTCAGTAACTTCAATTGTTTTACATGGACTTTACTTAATTATGCATTAGTCTGCGCATAGAGTGATTTATTAGCGGGTTCTTGCTTGAGGACAAGGAAAAATGAACTAGGTAATGTTCTAGCTATCTGTTAAAACTGTTACTATTACAATAGCATGGGGTGTAAGGTGTTGTCAGGTGTACACAAATGCATTGTCTGGTACACTTAACCTTTGACCTTTTTACGATCATGTTCAATTGCTGGAATTGTGAAAAGGCTTATTGATACAAAAATTAAAATATGATTCACTGAAATTGCTTATCTTTCAGCCTACACATGGGCTTGTCTAACACTGTTACAGATTAAAAAGTTTGCTTCGGGGTTAATGCGATTTTCCATAAGACACAAAACGTCTTAGAATTTGCAAAAGATCAGATTTCAATTCAATGATGACCTTTGAAGTTCTAAACATTTAATTTGACCAGAAAATATTCAGGAAAAAACCGTAAAGCCAAGATCAATCTACTTACTTCCCGCACTGGAGCTGCTCACTTGTGGTGTTACGGGCATCCGGGCTTGCCGGATTGCATGCTCCCATGTCTTTGCAGCCGCTGCTCCGCTGCCGGTGTCCGGAGACACGACGTCTTGCGTTAGTCGGTCTTCCCCCACGTAATAAATTAACCCATTGATCATGTGAATCTCAAAACAGTGAGGGTTTCGTGTCGCATCGGTGGAAACCGGATCGGACGCTTGATCTACTGATATGATATCTGTCAATGGAATCTCCTAAAAAAATCAACATTTACATCTTGAATTGCTTCTCTTTTCGAATGAAATGCCCCAAAAAGGGATATACTTGATCGCTTGTGTTTAATTTAATTTTGCCCCAATAGTTAAGAACCAAGAGTCTTTTTATTGGAGTAACGTGTTGATATAGGTGCTTCCATTGGTTCATTCAAAGTGACAATTAATACAGTAGGCGCCATTGGTTCATTCAAAGTAACGATTAATACAGTAGGCGCCATTGGTTCATTCAAAGTGAAAATTAATACAGTAGGCGCCATTGGTTCATTCAAAGTGACAATTAATACAGTAGGCACCATTGGTTCATTCAAAGTGACAATTAATACAGTAGGCACCATTGGTTCATTCAAAGTGACAATTAATACAGTAGGTGCCATTGGTTCATTCAAAGTAACAATTAATACAGTAGGCGCCATTGGTTCATTCAAAGTGACAATTAATACAGTAGGCGCCATTGGTTCATTCAAAGTAACGATTAATACAGTAGGCGCCATTTATTACACTCACGGTTAATAGACTCAGTCACCTAATTGACTCAAAAATGTCTGGTATGGGCCGCTTCTATTCGAAAGTAGATAGAAACCATCGGCAATTACTCAAATAACTCCGCATAATCGACTCAATATTTTTCCTTTACGTACTTAAAATAAGACACTTGTGTGCGTGCAAAGAGCTTTTACTGCTTTTATGTCATTTTTACATCGTTTTTGTACACTATAATGTACGTAGAAACAGTCATGTTAAGCACAGCTTTGTTTGTAAGCAGGTACAGTATTATCATATGCGCTATTATGTTAGAATAGCGGTTTTGCTTTGAATCTGTCACCCGATCGTCCACTGCAGTTAACCTCGTTGTTTCTGGAAGGCAAACATTTAATCACTTACCTAGCAGTTAGCTTTTGAAGCTCCCCTGCTTTTCATAGGCGCAACAATGTCATCACCAACTGCAGCTCAAGCAGTAGGTGACTAAGTGTTTTGTGTAAATGTATGTACAGCACAGCACAAGAGATTTTCAAGATTTTCATCATTATGAGAATTTCATAAACCAAATTCTTTGTGAAGAAATGAAGCAACAGACCTTGCATGAGTTTTTGTAGTTTTTATTGGTAATAACAAAATTTGTGCAATTTTTTTATTTTATTTTTTATCAAATCATGTACTATTACTATTTATCAAATCAAATTACTATTCTTAAATAATTGTACATAATGATTTTGACATTAATTCTTTTGTAAAATTCATTTAAAGCCTTTGTAATGCACACTAAGGTGATGAGCCATGATTCATATTTGTATAGTAGTAATAGGCTACACCCGTCGGCTAATTGAATCAGTTGGTCAATTGGGTCAAAACACGTCCATCCCAAAGTGAGTCTATTAAATGGCACCTACTGTACCAAAATTCAATCAACTTGTTTCACAATTACTACAAAATTAAATTGAACTAAAAGGTATTTTTAGTGCAATCACTGTATTAGTCACCAATATGAAACGCACCAGGTATTACGTAAATTTCTTTTCACAGCTTAGCTGACTAAAACCCATGATTACTTGAAAGCAGGACTAGCAATACTTTACATAAAAATATTCACTTAAAGGAAAACCGGACGATTGTGTAAACATTACTTCAAAATAAAGTATGCTCTAAAACACTGAAAACTACAATAACTTTTTTTCAAATCAAAACCTAGATTAAATAATAATTACCTCGTATAGCTAAATTTTGTTAAACTTTCAAAGCTACGCGCGGCTCAGCTATTCCACTGAGACTGGCAATGGCGCCTTTTTGTCACATTTGCACGGCCGACAAATAAGCGCGGTACCGTGAGAAGCATAAACAGGAGCTGCAGTGTTCGTCTGTGACATCAGTGTGATGTAGAGCTCATTTTCGTGACATCATCTCAGCGTTTTATAGCAACCTTCGCTTAGGCAAACGTGCTTGACGCTCAGGGAAGATGCCCCCCATTGCGCAAACTGTAGCAGTGTTCGGTTGCCAAACTGATTACTCAACTGTAAGAAACAACTGCTAACTTTTATAGGCAAGAAAATGTATATTTTGGACAGGAAATTAAAATGAGATTGAGCCTAATCAATCGTCCGATTTTCCTTTTTAAACACGTGTAAAAACATAAGAAAAACTTCAGTGAATTTAGAAATTACCTTATAATATTTTGATGTGTTTTCTTTCTGATATAATGTTATAGCTTTGCTATCTAATCTCCAGTGGTGAACTCTCCTCTGTAAATACAGATGATGTAAATTAAAAACAAACCAGCTGTGAAATTAGGTTGATAGACAGATTTTGCAACACTTTCCTTGTCAACAAACAATTCACAAAGTCAGTGGCAGCTCGTGTATAGCACTGGGGAATGCAGAACCCCCTTATTTTCACTCGATACTATTGATAACATTCAATATAATGAGTCTTTTTTCTTTAATTCATTCTTTATACTTGTAAATCCTTGTGCAGATCTTAAGCACGTGACAGAACTACCACAACAACACACCTTAACTACAACCATCACGTGACAAAGTGTGGGTAAAACAAAGCTGCTGCAGTATCAGTTCAGTAACTTCAGTTATTTTACGTTGACTTTACTCAAGTATGCACTAGTCTGTGCATAGAGTGATTTACTAGCAGAATCTTGCTTGGGAACAAGAAAATATGAACTAGGTAAGATTCTAACTACCTGTTAAAACTGTTACTATTACAATAGCATGGGTTGCAAGACGTTGCCAAGTGTACACAAATGCACTGTCTGGTACACTTAACCTTTGACCTTTTCACGATCATCATCAATCACTGGAACTGTGAAAATACTTATTTGAATAATTTAATGTTAACTCAGTTTCTATGTATCAATGTGAGATGGAAATGACATAAACAACTCAGAACACGTGCTAATTACATAAATGAATACAGTTTACATGGCAACCTGTTGTCCATATGAACTTCAGTGTCACGAAATAATAGTCTAACGAAACTGACAGTCTATTATCACAGTTGTGTTACTATCTAAGTAGCTACACGTATATTGCAAACCAAGTGCAGTGTCTTGAGAGAGTACTAAATGTCTTCGCAATGTCAAAACATCCCTAGTGTACTACTAGTAGTTCATGGACTCCCAGGCATACAGCTGACGCTGCTCTAACGATTTGAGAACTGAACAATCAAGGTTTATGCAAGCAAGAATACAATCCTATTCTTGCGTGGGTATTAATAACATCCTGCACTTTCACTAACCACATCTAGTAAATAATTCAAATGTTTACAAAAGTTTACCACACTCACCAGACTGTCTTTATTAGTAAAATGGACCATCCAGCCTTCTTTCAACAAAACAGATTTATTGCGCTTGGTGTTCTTGACCGACTGCACTATACGCTGCAGTGGTATGTTAGGCACACTGGGAGTACTGTAAACAACGAAATAATGTCATTATTGCAACATTACCATAACCATGTTGCCGACTAGGGGCAACAAAAATTTCCACATCCGACTAAAAGCAACGAAATGTGGCTGAGCCATCAAGAATACTTACTAGAAAGTGCATTTCTGGCTGCAGGTAGGGGTGAACATCAAGTGTTCAAATTTGATTTGAATGAGTTTTATAGCTCAAATTCGACTCAAACCTAAAGTTATAGATTTGAATGATTCAGCACTTCAACTACATATATTCATTGTCATCAAAACGTTTGAAACATCATGAAATCTGCACAATTTTGCTGCGATTTTGGTGCACAATTTTTAAACAAATCATTCGTGTTTCTAATGAAGAACAAATCAAGTAATATGCATTATCTTTGTGTAACACATTTTATTAGTGATTTGAAGGCATATTTGAAAATCTTTAAATCTTTGTTGAATTTGAATTAGATTTGGATTAGAAAATGCTGAAATTCGGAATGATGGAAGTCACAAATTCGATTAAATTCGAATTCGCTTTCTGGTAGAAAATGCTCACCCTTAGTTATTCGTTTACAAAATCTATGCGAAATTTTTTAACAGAGCCTTATTATAACATCAATATTGCTAGAGGGGCTGACAGACCTAGCTATGACAGACAGCTTTGCACAAAATAGTTGAAATTTTTAATAAATAATTTTCAATGGATTTTAAAAAAAAATTAGATTTAAATTCACCAAGCTGTAAGCAGTATGTACACAATACTCAACAGACTTTGTAATAAGTGAAAAGTATTAAGATTTTAAATTCACTAAACTGTAAGCAGTAATTAGATAGCAGTCAGGAAACTTCAGAACTACATGCAGGATTGACACACCTCTTACAGCTAAGATTTATTTGTCGGATTTAAATAATTATCATTGTCATTAATGATCATCATACCAATGATCAAAATTACTGTTGTCTTATCTTACTTGTAAACATAGTTGAGTGCTTTCATATGTACCAGTAGAACATTGAAAAGTAAATACACACTATTGTTGTGTCTTATCTTGCTTGTAAACATAGTTGAGTGCTTTCATATGTACCGGTAGAACATTGAAAAGTAAATACACACTATTGTTGTGTCTTATCTTGCTTGTAAACATAGTTGAGTGCTTTCATATGTACCAGTAGAACATTGAAAAGTAAATACGCACTATTGTTGTGTCTTATCTTGCTTGTAAACATAGTTGAGTGCTTTCATATGTACCAGTAGAACATTGAAAAGTAAATACACACTATTGTTGTGTCTTATCTTGCTTGTAAACATAGTTGAGTGCTTTCATATGTACCGGTAAACCATTGAAAAGTAAATACACACTATTGTTGTGTCTTATCTTGCTTATAAACATAATTGAGTGCTTTCATATGTACTAGTAGAACATTGAAAAGTAAATACGCACTATTGTTGTGTCTTATCTTGCTTGTAAACATAGTTGAGTGCTTTCATATGTACTAGTAGAACATTGAAAAGTAAATACACACTATTGTTGTGTCTTATCTTGCTTGTAAACATAGTTGAGTGCTTTCATATGTACCAGTAGAACATTGAAAAGTAAATACGCACTATTGTTGTGTCTTATCTTGCTTGTAAACATAGTTGAGTGCTTTCATATGTACCAGTAGAACATTGAAAAGTAAATACACACTATTGTTGTGTCTTATCTTGCTTGTAAACGTAGTTGAGTGCTTTCATATGTACCGGTAGAACATTGAAAAGTAAATACACACTATTGTTGTGTCTTATCTTGCTTGTAAACATAGTTGAGTGCTTTCATATGTACCAGTAGAACATTGAAAAGTAAATACGCACTATTGTTGTGTCTTATCTTGCTTGTAAACATAGTTGAGTGCTTTCATATGTACCAGTAGAACATTGAAAAGTAAATACACACTATTGTTGTGTCTTATCTTGCTTGTAAACATAGTTGAGTGCTTTCATATGTACCAGTAGAACATTGAAAAGTAAATACGCACTATTGTTGTGTCTTATCTTGCTTGTAAACATAGTTGAGTGCTTTCATATGTACCAGTAGAACATTGAAAAGTAAATACACACTATTGTTGTGTCTTATCTTGCTTGTAAACATAGTTGAGTGCTTTCATATGTACCAGTAGAACATTGAAAAGTAAATACACACTATTGTTGTGTCTTATCTTGCTTGTAAACATAGTTGAGTGCTTTCATATGTACCAGTAGAACATTGAAAAGTAAATACACACTATTGTTGTGTCTTATCTTGCTTGTAAACATAGTTGAGTGCTTTCATATGTACTGGTAGAACATTGAAAAGTAAATACACATTATTGTTGTGTCTTATCTTGCTTGTAAACATAGTTGAGTGCTTTCATATGTACTAGTAGAACAATGAAAACTAAATACGCACCTTGTGCAAGGCGGTTGTTGGTTTTCGGAATCGCTGCCTGTACCGTATTTGTCTTTGCTTTCCTCCTCGTCCGAACCGTCTTCAAGAGCGTTTTCAGTCTGATCTTGGACATCTTCTGGGAAGGATTCTAGTAAAGTGCAAACGTGAGTAAATTACCACTGAACTTCAACTGTAGGAGTTCTACACTTACACGAACCGAGTAATAGTGTAAAACTGTTAAGTTATTTTGTTAATAAAACATTGAAATATTAAATCGAAATTGAAATACTTTATTAGTCATTTTAATATTACGTGAGATAAAACAAGGAAAAAATTGTGAGCTGACCATGATTTGAACCCAGAACCTAGCAACTGCAGGTCGCATGCTCTGCCACTTAAGCTATCATTCCAACATAGCAGAGGGCAGATAGTTAACTGACCGATCTAAATTTCTTAAAAATTTCTGATTCAATAAGGATTACTGCCATAGAAGAACTTACCTAGACTTATACACTAAAGGCAATATTAGTAATTAAAGTCAGCGGATACAATATCAATCATTACTGGAGAATCAACCATAAATAACCTGGCATTCTATATTACAAAGGTCAAACTTTAGCCGCAACAGCAAAAGCGTAATTACTTAAAGCCTTACAAAGACCATTTCTTATGAACGGACAATTGAACTGCAGCCGTGGACCTAATTGCACGTCACATGCAATTACGCTAGTACCGCAAACGATATGAAAATGCTATGTAACCACTGGACACATGCGGTGATGATGTGCATAGGGTAAATGACAAATGACAGAATCAATTACCTAAATTACATCATTATCTGTGAGTGCGCAGCATCAGTGTACAGCGAGCAGCATGGTTTCCACACTAATTAAATGCTATTGCCAGCAACAGATATTTTTCTCCCATTAATTAACTTCAATTAGCCATTATACGTAAATGTTGAATAAACTACAGGTAATCCATCGACTTGCGACCTCTGTATATCTTACGACTTTTTGACTTTGTGATCAGCTTATGACTGTTCGACTTTACGAGCCGACTATAACTTAATTAATTAATTATACAAAACTTATAACAACTCTTATTTCCTTTTTTAAGCAAATTAATTTTAATTCGCTGTCTGTTGCACAAATTCACCCACGCGATCACCATAGTTATTATACGTACACAACATCTTACATGTAGGGCACCACACGAACATACGTTTAACTCGAGGCCAAGCCATTTTACGACCAATCAGCCAGAAACAAGCCTTTTCACAGTTTCTTTGTTCGCACGCACAGTTGCTGTAGGTCAAAGGTTAAGTGTACCACAGCAATGCGTCTTAACCACAACCGTCACGTGACAGAGTGTGGGTAAAGCAAAGCTGTCTGCAGTATCAGTTCAGTAGCTCCAGTTGTTTTACATGGCCTTTACTTAATTATTCATTAGTCTGTGCGTAGAGTGATTTACTAGCAGGATCTTGCTTGGAAACAAGAAAAAATGAACTAGGTAAGGTTCTAGCTAGTTGTTAAAACTGTTACTATTACAACAGCATGGGCTGCAAGGCGTTGTCAAGTGTACACAAATGAGTTGTCTGGTACACTTAACCTTTGACCTTTACACGATCATCATCAATCACTGGAACTATGAAAAGGTTTGCTGGCATCACACGTTTTAATATGTAATAGTTCCACAAAGAGGTTCTAAGCACAAAGATGCCATTTTATCATGACGTTATTAGCAATTAGCTACATTATAAGAACATTAACAACAACATTCAATGAAACATTATCAGCTTATATCAGTACAAATGTTTAAAATGGAACATACTTTAAAATGTAGTAATAAACTATATATGCCATGAATACATGCAGCTCATGTTCAATTTCAAAGTACTTTATCTATCTAATGCTAAAAAAAAACAACAAACCTTGGTCTTTCAGCGTACCGGGCACTTCGCCTTGGCAATCTTTAGGCACTTTTTCTACGCACTTTGATTTGTTGTGGCAATTATATTTGCAATCTGAAAAAAATGCGAAGACATTTAGTACTGACGAAAGCACGTTTAAGCAATAACCATGAGCAGAAACAACGCAATGTTACAAGTACATCCTATTATAAATTAAAATTTTGTTGTATGTATACACAACGTAACCTATATAACCAAAAATTCAATAAGCATTGGTTTTTTTTGATTTTGTAATTCAACAAAACAAAACATCTGTTAGAATAGAGTATACAGAATCTCAAGCAGATGCGACTACATAGCCTGTAAATCAACAAATTATATGGACCTTTGACAAAGTCAAATCAAATTACTCATTGCATTTCAAGATTTCAATATTATTATTTATATAATAGTGCTAAAGATGATACTCTAGGTAAGTGGTAAAGAACTGATGCGAAGGTCAGGGATGTTACCGAAAGATGCATCGGTTTGCCGATAATTGCACTTTCGGTTGAGTTTCATTTTCATTGAAAATTACTAAGTTTCATAGCCGAAACTTTCGAAAGCATTTTCCCCAGGTTTTAGTAGTATTTATCCAGCTTACATTATGCTCCTAGATGTTACAAATCGCTGAAAAATTTTGACTAAAATAGTTCAAACAAAGCGTAAATATGGTTTATTTAAGACCATTTCTAGCATTTCTTTTTGTACCATTTCTAGAACGTTTTTACGGCAATGTGGTGTAGCTTCAGTGCCGATGGACTGTGAAGCTTTAAGGTCTCCAGGCACGATCAACCGAAATATGAAAGCGTAATTTGAATAAAATGCAGAAGCGACAGTTTGTGCAAAGGTAAAGGCGATTTGAGGAAGCTATAGTAATGCCAGACAACCCCCTTGTTCTCACTACATTGCAAATCGCAAGCAAGTTTACGAAAGAAAAGAAATCGTGTTTGCTGTCTGAAAGTATCCTCAAATAAATAAGTTACTATAAAATAATTACTAACTGAGCTAAGCGAAATAATAATAAAAATACTTAATGCTACATCAGAAAGCCGCTTTACAATCAATTATGAGTGTTTGTCTGTGTTTGCTGACACCCATTTAGGGTGGTGCGAATGGGGCTGAAACGAGTTTCACACCACAGCCTGTAGGTGGCGACAAAACATTCGGGTTTTATTCTTTTAAATCTTCAATAAAATGATGTTACTAACAAATACATGAATTTTGAGTTTCACTCAATATGCTAACAGTAGTCAGTGAAGTTCCTTTAATACAGGAGCAAAACCTCAGGGGCGGATTATGATTTTATGGGCCTTAGGCTTGAGCTTGGAATGGGCCTTTTAAATGTTGCTACACTGCTGAGCTGACGTGTTTTTGTGGGGCTCTCGTCGTTTGTAAGTTTGTTTAATTTTGCGAGTTTTTGTTTACATATATGTTAGAATGTACTTGTGTATGATGGTTTCAAACTGCAGTGGGGAACGATCATTCTCTGCTCTGAAAAGGATAAAAACTTATTTACGGTCATCTCTAAAGGATGACAAATTAAACAATTTATCAGTGATGCATATTGAGTCAGATATGTTGAAAAAAATGGACTTTTCAGAAATTATAACTGACTTTGTCCCCAGAAAAATTCGGAAACTGAAATTTTGAACTTAAACTGAAACTGTGTAAACGTGAATTGTGTAAACTTAAATTGTGTAAACGTGAATTGTGTAAACTTAAATTGTGTAAACTTGATTTGTGTAAACCCGATTTGAAATATAGTGACTGACTTTTGAAAAAAAACTTTTTTCTGTATTTTATTTTGGCGGGGCCCTTGCTCTTTTGTCAATTTATTTTTTTTTACAAAAAAAATTTTTTTTCGTTTTATTTTGCCGGGCCCCTTTTGATCCCGGGCCTTAGGCTTCAGCCTATTCAGCCTATAGGGCTATCCGCTACAGAATGTGGTTGAACTTTAGACTACTCGGGCAGGAGGAAATTTTAAGCTCAATAAAAGTCAGACAGGTAATTGATTCCCGGTTGTTCGGGTTCGAAATTTATAGATGTCGCAATCTCCAGTCACGGCAAGAAACTTTCCATTAGAATCAAAGTAATTTATAGACAACGAAATTTTAACATGGAACACAAACATGATCTGACTGTCTGAACTAAAGCAAGGCATGTTTGGAACAGGCGACTCGAAGTTTTTAATGCCACAGTTAGTCCACGTGATGCAACGGCAGCAAAATTCGAGGAGCATGCAACACAGGAAAATGGTTTTGCATTTGACACTATCTAAAATATCTGCCAGCTGCGTGTTGCCTGGCACTTGGTCGAGCAAACAAATTACTTTCAAAGTGATAAGATTGGAGACTATAGTAATCAATATTAGCACCTTTACACTGTAACCCTTGCTTGAAGAGTCCCTTTAGCAGCTTTTTGCAGATCATGCACATCGTTGGTTTCTTGTATGTGTGAACAACTAAAGTGTGGGGTACCTGAAATAACAGATCATCTCCTTTAATAATTAGTAATGAATTAATTAGTAACTAGCAAAACCCAAAATTTCAACATAGACTCACAACAACAACCCACACCACACCGTACCACCCACACATCACAATGCACTGCCACCCACCACACCACTCGCAACACACCACCCACACCTCCCACACCATACCGCAATACAACACTACACTACACCACCCACACCATACCACAACACCACACAATAGCACACCACCCACAACACACGACATCATACCATTCCTACCACATTATCCACATCGCATAACATACACCACACCACACCACCCACAATACTTCACCAACACCACACACACCCTACCACCCCACCACACCATCCATAGCACAACACCCACATTAATTAGTAATGCACTTGGAGTCCACAAAATAGAAAAATTGTGTATTTTTCGGATGTTTATGACCAAGTTTAAAGCCCGGTTTTAATGATTTATTTTATTCTTTATGGCAGCTTGTAGACACAGTCTTAAGCCATAAAAGCACAACAAGTACTAAAAAAACTAATTATAAAAGTATAAAATTACAATTTATAGAAAAAATAAGAAGAGAAATTAGTTAAAATATTTACAAAAATGGCAACTGTTAAAAATACATTAAAATTGCATTCCAATGGGCAAACATTTTGCAGTACATAAAAACATCACTATTGTAAATTACATGTCGAATAAAAACATCTTTTACAACATCTTTTACATCTATTATACATCTACATCTGTTCTGCCATAGCTGTAGACAATGAAAAAGGGAGAATGACACAAGGGCACAAAATAAAACCCACAAAACTGACATACGTTACAATAAGGTAATGTTATTTCTCTAGCAACCAATAATAAAGCATCAATGTTCCTTAACGAGCAAATTCCTCATTAATCAACTTCACCTTCGGTCGACTGGCCATGTGTTTCTCCATCCACACAGGTCGACATGACCACGAGGCTGACCTTTCTCTGTCTTTCGAACTGCGGCTGGGACTCGGCAGTAACTGGTTGCCGGCATATGACTAAAATAAATGAAAACGCATTGATATTGCAGCAGTTCGGCAAAAAGTTTGTGTAAAATACTCGGATAATCAGCTTAATGAAACCAGGTATGTGGACAACATTACAGATGAGGTAACTTCTTAAATCTGCTACAACTCAAGACTCAAACATTACTCGTCATTCTTCTAACATGCGACAATACAGTCAAGAGGTCACAGTGGATGCCTTGGAAAAGAAGTTAAGCAAGGCTGAAGTTGGCCAGTGAATGGTTGGTTGACCAGCAGGTTTATTACTTGCTGTAGGTGGATTAAAGCCCAGTAGGGTTATCTCTATAAGTGTGCTATATTCATATCTAAGGTGGCCAAGACACCTTAAACCAGTGCAGTGTCTCAGCTTAGGAAAATTAGTCTTAATAATTCATCATTTTAGAACACTAACCAAATGCGTTTCTGCTACAACCATCCACATTGAGCAATATTCTATTTTTAGAAACAATTTACCAACTTTGTACCGACAGCATAAATGAACAATTGACCAAATAAAGCGAAAGCTTGTTTTCAAAAAGCCAAGGAAATAAATCTTTGTTTCCATTCATAGATCTCTATTCTGCACAAAAGCCTCATCCATGAGCAAAGAAGTTGCCTTTGAATTTTCACCAGGATTCATGTTACAATTTGATTAAAAGAACAGGAAAATATTGAAAACGTTTGTAATTTTTTAACAAGATCAGGAACCGATCTTTGAAAGTTCCCATGTCATAATGACAAAGTATCATCTTTGCCTTGTGCCTCATACATAATATATGCATAATTACACTCTTAAGCAAATTGGCTGTATAATGAGCTTAATTATACGGCCCATTTTTGTAATGGCATAATTTACAATGGGGCATTTCCTACCGTCAAATTGCAAATTCGCGACTGATTTTACGATAAAGTGTTGCAATTTATTTCCTGCGCAGAAGCACCTAACGGCAACCACAGCTACGAAGCGCTTTTATTAGAATTGTTAAAAATGAGTGGAAACGTTACCACACGGAACGCTGGAAAATTATTGCAAAAAGCACGAAGCTTTTAAAAATACTGGCGTCACAGGTTTAGCGCCTTTTCGTTAGATTTAGAATGTTCGACAAAAACAAATCTTGCAAAAGTAATAAAAATACATCCAAGTATTTGCAAAAGTATTTCTAACAAACAAATAATCTTTTACAACCCTGTTTGCATCGTGTGATTAATTCACAAGTATGGTGTCATGAAACAACTATGAAGAAAGCAGCTGCCTTGTAGACAGCCTTCAAGGGGAGTTTCTGCACTCACTTATAACAAATGATGCTACTTTGCTGATGTATGTGAACGCATGTCAATTCTGAACTATCATAAGATGTATGTGAACGCATGTCAATTCTGAACTATCATAAGATGTATGTGAACGCATGTCAATTCTGAACTATCATAACTTGCACTATTTCTGGGTAACACACCTGCAGTTTACTTCAGTTCGGTATGTGGCAAACTGGTATTGAACAGTCAACAATTATTTGATATTGTGGCAGAACCGTAACCTAGTTAATTATAAAAAAACAATCCTCTAAGATGATGTGCTGAACCGGCCATCTTAGTTATGCTTTGATGTGTACAGTGGAGAATGTTGCCCAGAAGCTTTTTTCTTAGCATTTACATTGGGTATCCATTTACAAAGCAGGCCCAGCAGTGCTTAACTGTGAATTTGCTAAGTACATACCGTGATCACCATTCACTTCGCCTATTACCTATGTAAGCTCACAACTATTTAGTCTAGTTTGTAAATATTTATTATTAAATGTCTATTAACTATTATTTGCTATATTTTTCGAATGAACAATTCAAAAAATCCTTAATTTAATTGATGTTATTATTTCTTGAAGGAATTGTTTATGTTTAGTAAAAATCCTTGTTCAAATCGAGTCTACACAATAAATTGTTCAACTTCAAAATTACTGTTTAATAACTGCCCTGGGGACGACTAGATAGCTTGCTCCTCCGTCCCTTCACAATGTGAACTAATTTGTATCTAAAGTGAGATCAATTTTGTATATATATGGTTTCCATGCATTGTGAAATAAATATTCTTATCTTATAAAGAAAAAAATCTCCACAGAAATTATAGTGTAAACTATAAAAGAATTTAAGTTTGTTTTATTGTAACAAGGCAGCGTTGACCAAACCGTGACGTCAATATAAAGTAATAAGCAACGGCAATATATAAATTGCATTTGATTCCATTAACTAAAGCGACTCATGCAATTCCATCATTTATAACCGCAGGCGAGCGACGTCTCCTCTTCACTCCCACGGCGTGAATATTTACGAGTGGATCGCGCGGCGCTGACACGATGCTTGTGCAATGTGCAATGTTTGACAATTGCATAAGCGAGTGGTCCGTTGTTTTCGCAGACGTCAAATATCAACAAGGAAGAGGGGATGAAATTACAGAGTTTAAGTATCAATCAAGATTTCGAACTTCGTAAACAGAAAAGGCTTGACAGACTCGCAATGAAACCAAACATTCACTAGCAATTATGCAGTTGTAAAAGCACTACAATAGGCCTACTCACTTTCCTGAATAGTGGTGGCTCATAGTTAAAATTAGTGGGAGTGCTGCTTCAAAAAATTTTAGCCACTGTTTTACTATAGAGTAAAACGAAACAAACATATAAAAAGAAAATTTAGTCAAAAAGAAACACTACCCTACACTTACATAACAGGGTGGGCACTGTGCGAACGACAGTGCCACCTCTACCTAGCATGCAGCTTCTTATCTCGGACGTGAGGGCGTGGTCACATGCGCAAAACAGACAAACACCGCGTCGCTGGAAGTGTGATTTTTGTATTTTTTTCATGAACTAGGGATGACTACTGACACTAAGCTAAAGGATAATATAACGTACAAGTGTAAAGAAAGAACTAAAGAAAAAAAGACTCATATTGAACGTTATTGATAATATCGAGCAAAATAGGGGGTGCTGCAGTTCTGCGGTGCTTATATAGAAGCCGCCACTGTTCCTGTAGGAAATGTTACAGACTAAATGGTTATGACCTCGTACATTTATCAAGAACTTAAAAAACACATTTACCATATCTGTCTACCCCCCCCCTCCCTCCCATTACACACCCTTTTTCAAAACATCCTAGCCAAGTATTTGTGAATATAACAAAGTTCAACACATTATTAAGCTTTCTTAACTTGGTCCAATAACTTAAAATTGTGAAGACAGAATGCATAACAAAGTATGTGAAGAAACTTGCAGTGAATTGAATTCATTTTGTAACCATCCCCAGTTCTTGACCTGCCAACACCAGAAGACTGGAAAACTTTATGAGCAAAGTGAGATAAATAAATAGCAAAGCTGAAATGTGTACGTTTGTTATTAGGCACGTGGAAAGATTCTCCAGCTGGGAATCATCCGTAGATGTCTTGGCTTCGAGAGATTTGGAAGGCGTGTACGACGATCGCCGTTTGGCGGCAGTGCAGTTGTTCGGAATCTTGTAGGCACAACGCTTGTGAAAATTCAAACCACAATCTGCAAAAAGCAAATATTTATATATTTTTTCGTAATGGCACCGTAGATTAACTAAATTTACAAAAAAAGTGAGTCAACTTCTAATGTGCCTCGAATGCCCTCTATATGCTGTAAGTAGGGAGCAACTCATACAGGTTATCCAGTTTGTACTTAAATAATATTATTCCACTTGACATTATTCTTTTGGATACTGAATCTTAAACGGTAGTAAACCATGACCAAAATATAATTATATTTGATACTGTTCAAACATATATAAAAAATACTCGTTGACTCGCCTATTAGTGTGGTTCATTTTATGCCTTTTGCTTATTAGTACGTAGCATTGTACTAATGCATGTATGTATTAATCTATTTCTATGAATTTCATCTTCAATAGTTACACAACCTGTATACCATTTCTTCTTCCTGAGGCCTCTTTATCAGTGGTCACTGTGGCCAAAGGTTTATTCTTGTTTGTCCATTTGACAATAATAAAAATATGGTTATATAAAAAATGTACATCTTCATATCAGTCTAAACTCCAAGGACCCGAGCCCTAGAGGGCAAAGTATGCACACGTGTCTATTCAGCTATATACCCTGCCGCACATCTGAAAAGAGAGTTGGCTTTGCTGGGAAAGGTATATTATACAATATAAATTTGACTTGAACAGCAAAAAATTTAATAACTGTTAAAAATAATTTCTCATTTACAGCTATTTAACAACAAGTTCATTTTACAGCAACATGCACTGACTTTTTGCATGCACTCATCCCACACACAACCTATTTTAAACATAAGAACAGTGGATAGAACTAATATACTTTTAAGAACTCATTCCATTAACAGATTTAGCAAAAAATGCCAAACATGCAACTTTTATAACCTATAAAACTGATACATTAAGTCAAGCACGTTTTACAATAATGTGCACAAATTGAAATTTGTAACACACTCATTGCAACATTATTTCCCATGATGCTGAAGGCGCCATTTCGCCCTTAATATTCTCCATAATACACTACTAATTAAGATTGCACGACAGCAGCAATTTACCCATTAACGTAGTCATTATGCGGGTAATTAACTCTACACGTAACCTTACCTTGGCATTTAAGACCTTGTTTCACCAAACCGAACAACATTTCACCACAAAAATCACAGAACGCAGGCGTCTTGTACGAGTTCACGTACAAAACGTGCGGTCGAATTTGTATGTCATTCATTATTGTCTTTGCTGCAATAAAAAAGGAGAAATTATAGTAACAAAGTCAACACATTTATTAGTATGCATAAACTCCTTTGTTACTATTAACCGAGTTAGCTCAGAAAACATACAAGCTATATAGAACGGGACCTAAAACACCCCCCCCCCCCCCTGTGAAACACATTAGCAATCAGCATGTCAGACTGCAAAATTACTGACAGGATATGATGATTTTTAGAAAGCAGCCATCAGAGACCTCTGCTGGGGATTAGTATGCATAAACTCCTTTGGTGTTATTAACCCAGCTAGCTCAAAAAAATATACCAGCCATATAGAACCGGACCTAAACCTCCCCCCTGTGAAATACATTAGCAATCAGCATGTCAGACTGTGAAATTACTCACAGGATATGATGATTTCTATAAGGCAGCCATCAGAGACTTCTGCTGGTGAGCGAATGAGTTCCAGAATGTTAGCGTTCGACGTCGAATGTTTAAAAAACAGCAAAGATTCGTAAAAGTTCAGGTAGGCGAACTCCGGATACTGCAAAGCAAACAAAAACAAATTAATGTCACACATCTAATATGCTGCAGCTCACAATGTCACATGTTTTAAGCATGAATAAACATAATTAATATATAACACAAATACATAGGAAATATCCATGTTTCACAGCGATCTAGATCAATACTGGCAGAAGAATTGCACGCTTCATATAGTATTGATTTCCACAATAACAAAGGCAATAAGAATCACCAGGAGAAAGTCAGTGGACAAAATGCACATAAATTTATATCTCGAGTTCTAATAATAGCAGTAAACAAAACAATGAGACCCCGCCGCTTACAATTGAGCCCAAAAGCCAGTAGGTTCTTTCCGACTGTGTACAATTCTCCTAACAATATGCATCAAGGACCATTCCATGCAATCCACAACATTCAAAATATAAATCTGTTTCATGTGTGGAAAAATGTGTGTACACTCATACCTCGGTTTATCGGACCTCGCTTTTATGGATATCGGAAAAATCGGACAAAATCTGGACCGCTAAAAGTCCCACATACTACGGACACAGTCCGTTGTTACGCGAGCTGACCGCTAGTTGGCGGGCCTTCACTTTGTTTACATCATTACATCAGTGCAACAACTACAGGTGTTTACATCATTACATCAGTGCAACAACGACTGGTGTGTAGTTTGTATGTCAAAGAGGCCCGTACCAAACTTTTTTCAGACAATTAGGCAAATGATCCTACATTACCATGAGTCTACTACATGACACCTACTGTATTGGCTTAGTAGCGGTAAATACGAACAATCAGCAAATTGATTTCTGATGCGATATACAATTTAAAATCAAAATATTTTTGTTCAAAATGTTCACGTCTCAATATCTTATAGATATCTAATAGAATTTCACTTCTATTAATCAACTCTGTTGGGACTTCCGTACCTCTTCAGCGACTTTAGATGGACGCCATTAGATGCTGATGAAGATAGTTGAATTGAAGAAAATGCTAAAAAGCATTGACGACAGTCTGACAGGCTGAGCACTACAAATTTTGCATGAACGCTTTTTATGATTCGGGGATGGCATACACGTCTGTCTATCATAAACTTCTCTATTACATTGAACACGGGTAATTCACTTTGTTAAAACAAGAAACGGCTTCGCATTCAGGAACAAAATAGTAAAACAAACTCTTAAAATTGATTAGTTCTGTTATTTGCATCCTGAGAGAAAATACTGCCAAGTTTCTCTTCCTAGCTGCATCACGTAGACAAACAATCTAAAGTCTTCAAACATTTATACAATGGCTTCCTCTTTGGTCATCCCTTCATATTAAGCAGATGAAAAAGCCATAGGCTTGGCAATAATAACATGCTATTGCTTACACGTCGCTTTGACTTAG
This sequence comes from Tubiluchus corallicola, assembly GCA_030141605.1. Classification (NCBI taxonomy): domain Eukaryota; kingdom Metazoa; phylum Priapulida; class Priapulimorpha; order Priapulimorphida; family Tubiluchidae; genus Tubiluchus; species Tubiluchus corallicola. The sequence continues at coordinate 22,707 of JAQGDQ010000409.1, forward strand.
GCTAACTAAGTGCCAAATGTCAAGAGATGATACTTAATTTTAAAATTGTAGGTTCCAGAGACGATACTTAATTTTAAAATTGTAGGTTCCAGAGACGATACTTAATTTTAAAATTGTAGGTTCCAGAGATGATACTTAATTTTAAAATTGTAGGTCCAAGAGATGACACTTAATTTTAAAATTGTAGGTCCCAGAGATGACACTTAATTTCAAAATTGTGGGTCCCAGAGATGACACTTAATTTTAAAATTGTAGGTCCAAGAGATGATACTTAATTTTAAAATTGTAGGTCCCAGAGATGACACTTAATTTTAAAATTGTAGGTCCCAGAGATGACACTTAATTTTAAAATTGTAGGTCCAAGAGATGACACTTAATTTTAAAATTGTAGGTCCAAGAGATGATACTTAATTTTAAAATTGTAGGTCCCAGAGATGACACTTAATTTTAAAATTGTAGGTCCCAGAGATGACACTTAATTTTAAAATTGTAGGTCCAAGAGATGACACTTAATTTTAAAATTGTAGGTCCCAGAGATGACACTTAATTTTAAAATTGTAGGTCCCAGAGATGACACTTAATTTTAAAATTGTAGGTCCAAGAGATGACACTTAATTTTAAAATTATAGGTCCAAGAGATGATACTTAAATTTTAAAATTGTAGGTCCAAAACATGATACTTAAATTTTAAAATTGTAGGTAAAAAGCATAAATACTTAAATGTCCAAAAAACCACTAGACAAATATTTATAAAAGGAAGTAAACAAACAGTGGCGATGAGGCCAGGGGCGTGTTAACCAATAAACTAACTAGGCTATAGCCTAGGGCGGCAAAGTTTGAGGGGCGCCACATTTTAAGCATCCAAATTTAAAAAAAAACTCTTATTCTCCTCAGAAAATGTGTATCCATTCATAGGCATTGTACACACAGGCAGTTGCTGAGACCAGCTGCTATATAAATGCCATATAACGAACAAATACAAGGTATACACAACAAGCACTTGTCCAGACTGCATGTATGTAAGCGCTGTTCATATACACGTAATTAACAATGGCCTTGTAAAAAACTAGGTTAACAGCATTACTAATACACCACAAGTAATTGTTTAATCTTTTCAGTACATAATCATAAATTCACAATACAGATGGGTGGGACAGACCTATAAGCCTAGGGCGTCGTGAAGTTTTGAGAATCAATTTCTATAATTGCTAAACAAATAGACAGCGAGGAAGCAAGACGGATAGATAGATGCTGAAATAATTTTTCATGCAAAAAGAATTTTGTAAATAAGAATACATACAATGAGTATGTTTTTCTCATAAAGCATTGGCAAAGCACAGTGACAAAAAACCATTTCAGCAAAGAACAGAAACATTCCGCGTTTCTCTGCAAGTTGTCTGCGTACCAGGCACCCAAAGCCATGACACAAGTAATGTCAATCTAATTACAGAAGTTGCACCACATAAATAGCTTAGTGGAACATTTTAGGTGCTTTATTAATTCAATCACCATCCAAACACATCATCCAGTCATCGTCATAATCAAAAATGCGAACAGTAAAAAAATCACCAAGAAAAAGATTAGTAACAAATTGTCAACACGGCTAACAAGAAACTTAAAATATAGAAGATTTCCTGTCAATAGAAAATTCAAGGTGCCTGAAGGATAATTCAACTTTATGTGTGTTTGGCTGTAAACTGCAAAATGAAATTGTTTGGAAACAGATTCGTTTACAACACAACAAGCAATGGGAAATATTGTACAAGAGTATTTAACGATATTTTTAAGAAAAGCAGGTTTGGAAAAATTGCAGGCAACTGTTCCAAATGCTATGGCAATGTCACTGATCAACATTCTATAAGAACGTCAGAGTTTATTTTCAAAGAATGGCAACTCATTTTCAAGTTCTGAGAAAGTTAATTTGGGATTACATCCTATGTCTCGCGGAACGTCGGTTTCGGTCATCCATGAGGACCTTCATTCCACAAACTTAATGATGCTCTTGCAAAGAAACATTTACTTCTGTTTTCAGCTGATCTGCCAATCTCACCACCCACACCCGATTCCTCCAAGGAAGCTTTTCAGTATTTGTGGCTGGCAGCTTCGGGTCTCCACGTGGTCTTCTTTCACCCCGATGCCCCCATCTTTGCTTCCACCACTGAAATTTTGTGTTCACTTCGTCCATAATCTCGTTACCCACATATCATGCAACCCACGAAGGGCACAAACTGACTTGCTTTTTTGGGGTGCTCATATTCTAGTCTCCAAGTAATTCTCTTGTTGTTTAGTTATTGTCGAGCTGGTGCTAGTGGCCATGAAATATGTCACCTCTTTCCCAACCTCACTGCCCACATATAATGCAACCCTTGAAAGTGTCTTGTTATTGAGTCTGTCTCCATACGAACACTCATTAACGTTTCTAATGGCACTGCAGGACTCATTATGACTTTAACAAGCATTCATCCCCAGCAATCCAGTCGTATACTTAACAGAAGCTAGAGAAATATTGTATTACAGGCTCGTTAGCGTCTATGTTTTCTGGCCATTAGTCAGCAGATGAATTTCAGGTTTGATTAATTGCATCAGTCCTCCAGGGTAACCGATCTACGAGTTGTTCATTTAACGAGATGGCATATAGGCAAAGTTTAACTCACCAATGTAACTGATGTCAGCCACTTGAAAGTATCTGACGATTTAGAATTTGAGATGTAGGATTTAAAGAAAAACTGTTTGCAGGTTTGTATCTTATTGCATTGGCCTCTTTTTGGCTTTATGTGCTCATACACTTCCTCCGATACTCATTACATGTACTTGGTGTAAATAGACAATATGACATGGCCGACAAGGTTTCTTGAAAATTTGCTCAATGTCTCATATTTTTATTGTCATGGTGTGATGAGAGTTGCATTTGATGGAGATGACTGTGTTCAATAGATTACTGAACACTTTATGATCATAATCACAGCTTTAGTTCTCACTCCATTTCATCCTTCATTCACTACACCTCCCACATCAATGTATTTATTATCATTATCTTACTTATTAATCCTTTTCTAAGATTTCCACGTACAGTTTGGCCTGTTAAGCTATGTTTTTAGGCTCAAACTGTATGCATGAAAATTAATGTGTATTGTAATTTGCACAATACTAGCTACTACAGACTCTTTATTTGTATTACCTGGACTATATTGTATCTGTATTTGTATTTACTTTACTGGATGATTATCTGTATCTTAGAATGTTATTGTAAGACGCAACATGGAAATGAATAAATTCTTGAAACTCTTGATTTCCTTATTTTCCGAACATCAGCTAAGAGAGGCAATGAACTCGTCTTTCTAAATGAGAGAAACAACAAACATTCTCTGGAGCATACCACAAAAATCTATTTGATCAGCTCACTGTTCTCAGTATGTTCATGTACTGCCTGCAAAATGAGGTATTTTTTAAATAAAAGAGTTATAATAATAATAATAATAATAATAATAATAATAATAATGTCCTACATAGTAACAAGCCTTGTAGTACACTTACATAGTTTGCATTGTTTAGGAATAATTTAATGTAAAACACATTAAAAACAAACATGAACATGATGATATTCACTCAAATCGTGATTTTATTTATCCTAGACCTTACTAGACTATAATATGGTGTGCGTGATTGTGTGTGCGTGCGTGCGTGCATGCAGGCGGTCATGAGTGTGTATTAGAAGAGAGAAAAAATATGGTGTAGTTTTATCATAGTGCACTATGTGTTTGTAGTTTATCTTTTATTTTTGATTTTCTACTTGCACTTATAGTTTAGCTTGCATCAGACACATTTGCCCAGAACAGTGTATGTTTTTATATGAACTAACAACGATTGTCTGTCTTTTATTATGATGGTCAATGTTTTTAAAAAGGCAAAATAAAGATTATACTACTACTACTACTATGTAAACATAATTAATTTAATAACATTTTATTCAATTGCTCACAATCATTGAAGCAGCAGCATGTGTACGAATATCTGAAGTCTAATAAACGTGTAAGTTCACATCACCACTTAAAAGGGGTTTACAAGTGTAATTTGACTAATTTTACTATTTGCACAGTTCTGCGTTTACACCTGGCATTACCTGGGTTTTTCACATCACACCTGACTAGACGCTGGCGCTACGACATTCCCTCTAAGACGTTTCAACTGACAATAATGTCACCTAGTCACCTCCGCACAAACGTATACATGTAACTAACATTGCTTTTGTGAAACTGAACGCTTCCCATTGCTCAGTAACTGCATGTGCGCCAGAAGCTTCTTAAGTAAGAAAGTTCATTAGTTTGTCACCATTTTTATAATAGCAGAATACATAACTAAGTGATTTATAAATCTGTACAACATACAATAATATTAGAGTGTGCAAAAGTAATTAGTGATTAATGGTGAAAGGGTGGCGCAAGAACTAAGTTATCGAGCTCAGCCACCCTCTCAGAATTGTTACTAACATAATTAGTTAATGCGCATGTACCAAGTAATTTAAAATTATCAGATTTTGCATTTAAGGCGATTTGTTGATTGAATTATTATACAAATGTTTTAGTTTCTAATAAAATAATGTTCAGTCACGAGAAAGAAATATTAAGTTAAACTTTATGTATTTAAGATTATTATTGTGATTAGGACCAAGAACCAAAGAAAGAAACAAAAAAAATTCGCTTGCAGTTAGCAAAAGTGGGTAAACATGTATTTTTCATGTGTTTTTAAATGAATCTGTTGATGTTGTTTTTCAATTATTTGCGGATAGATAGCCCGTTCAGCTGTGGGTGGAGTAGTAATTAATTAATGCGCATGTACAAAGTAATTTAAAATTATCAGATTTAGCATTTAAGGCGATTTGTTGATTGAATTATTATACAAATGTGTTAGTTTCTAATAAAATAATGTTCAGTCACGAGAAAGAAATATTAAGTTAAACTTTACGTATTTAAGATTATTATTATGATTAGGACCAAGAACCAAAGAAAGAAACAAAAAAATTTCGCTTGCAGTTAGCAAAAGTGGGTAAACATGTATTTTTCATGTGTTTTTAAATGAATCTGTTGATGTTGTTTTTCAATTATTTGTTGACAATCTAGTGAAAATGATTGATTCTTGTGTGCCTAATCAAATTGTAACAATACGCCCACGCGATAAGCCTTGGATGAATAGTCGCGTTCGAAAGCTTAGAGTACAAAAAGAAAAGGCGCACAGAAATTATAAATTAAACAGGACGAATGCTTCGTGGCAGTCCTATACTACTATTAGAAATAAGTACAACAATGCTGTTAAAAAAGCCAAACGTGACTATTCAGACAAACTGAACGAGAAGCTATTGAATCCTGAAACATGCCCTTAAGTCTGGTGGGAAATTACTAAAAGTTTTTACAAAAATACGTGTGACTATTTTATTCCTCCCATTATAGATGAAGCTGGTGTTGTCATAAGTGATGCGATTTCCAAGTGCAATGCATTTAACAATTACTTTGCCCAGCAGTGCCGTTTGCACATTTCAAATGCTTCATTACCCAGATTCGTAACGAAGACTGATACATACATGTCTCACATTACTGTACACGAAGATTTAGTGAAAACACTATTAAATAAGGTCAATACAAGCAAATCTGTAGATCCTGATGGAATAAGCAGCAAAGTACTTGAGCTTTGTGCAGATTCATTATCAAGCCCATTAACCCGATTGTTTAACTTCTCATTGCAGTCAGGTCATTTTCCTAGCTTGTGGAAAGTTGCAAATGTCTGCCCCATACACAAAGGCGGAGATAGACAGCTTGTTTCGAACTACAGACCCGTGCGCTACTTTCATGTATGTCCAAGATTCTAGAACGCGTTGTCTTTAATCAGATGTATAACTACTTTGCTATTGATAATAACTTTTTGACGGAAAAGAACTCGGGGTTCAAATCAAACGATAGCACCATCAACCAGCTAGTTTCAATCGTTCACAATTTGTATACAAGTTTAGACGACGGTGCTGAAATCTGTAGCGTTTTTCTGGACATCAGTAAAGCTTTTGAGAAGGTGTGGCATGTAGGCTTGATATTCAAATTAAAGCGGTATGGAGTAACTGGCCAACTTCTGTCTTGGCTATCATCTTACCTTCGAAACCGAACACAAAAAGTAACGCTAAACGGTAATACATCTGATGCGAAGTCACTTTTATCTGGCGTCCCCCAAGGTTCTATCTTAGGTCCCCTTCTATTTTTAGTATATGTTAATGATATAACAGAAGACATTCAATCTGATATTCGCCTTTTTGCAGACGATACGGTCTTAATGCATTCGTTTAAGGATGACCCATATACATCAGCAAATCGTTTAAAGGCAGATCTCAGAATAATTGAAAACTAAGCCAAACGTTGGTTGGTTAAATTTAATCCTAATAAGACCGAAGTCATGCTTTTCTCCTGTAAATCGTAAATATTCCTCAATATCCTACTCTGTATTTATCTAATACTCCACTGAAAACTGTAAATGTTCACAAACACTTAGGTATTCATCTTACATCTGACCTGAACTGGAACTACCACGTCTCAAAAATGGTAGACAAAGCAAATCTAAAGCTAAACAACTTTCGACGCGTGTCAGGTCTCCCTGCCATCGAATATGGTAACGTAGTATGGTCAGGATGCAGTGAAAACAGTATACGTTTGTTAGAAAATATTCAGCTAACTGCTGCTAGAATCTGTTCTGGCGCTATGTTTCGATCTTCCCCTGCAAGTATCTTGTCTGACAGCGGCTTCACTAAATTAGTGACACGCTTCCATTATCATCGCCTATGTCTTTTTTTCAAAACAATCAATGACTTAGTGCCCCACTATTTAAGTGCAATTCTGCCGCCAAAGGTAAACGAAGTTACCCCCTATTATATACGCAGTGGTACTAAATACAGAAATTTTAATAGCCGTTCTGTTAGCTGTGAAAAATCGTTTTTCATATCGACCATTAACATGTGGAACAACTTACCACAGAACATTCGTGAAATTACATCCATTTCACAATTCAAACAAGAGCTCAAATCTCATTTAAGTTTTTCGTTGCGTAAGAAACATTTTTCATTTGGTAAACCTCCAATTTCAGTGCATCATACGCGCATGAGAATCGGATTTTCTCAGCTAAACTATGACCTTTTCTCTAAAGGCTGTAAAGATAATAACGGTCATCCAATATTGCCGAATTGTAACTGTGGATTTCGATTTGAGTCTGTTGAACACGTTTTGTTGCACTGCCCATTGCATCAACTAGCTAGGGTAGTTATGTTTGATAAATTAAATGCAATACTTCTGCCCGAAAACCTTAATATAGCTGTCTCAGGAAATAATGATCTGTTGAAGTTGTAATTATTCCTGTAAAGATGAATTTAACTATGTTACTAACTGCAAAATATTCCAATGTATACATGACTTTATATTATGTACTAAACGCTTCCAGTAGTTTCTATCTGATATAAAATGCATCATTCTTAAATAATCGTACATTAATATTTACTAACCGTCATTTTTTACTAATGTCTAATGTATCACTGTAGTAAAACTTTACTATACTAAAGTATACTAAAAACTAAGTATAGTCTATTCTTACTGTAAATGTTCTTGTAAATAGTGTATAAAGTCTATTGTGGTGAGGATCTTAAATCATGTTGTACAAACTGTCTGATTCAATCCTAAACAAATTATGTTTAAACTAGACATGTATGCCCAGTCATGAAGAAGATTGAAAGCAAACGTACCTTGAAATTCTTTAGGAGAAGCATTGCTGATCACATAAATATTAAAGATATACAAAAGGTGTAGCATAACATAATGTTAAGAGTAAGGTTAATCTTAATAAATATGTGTAGCAAATGAGTACACACACTCACCTAGGGAACAGGCGTGTAAATAAGTTAGAGGGTATTATAAACCCTCTATATAACCCTGTTATATTGAGTCTCGTAGATTTACTCTACAAATCCATGCAACAATAATGATCAATTCAATTATTTCGGTAATTAACACCATATAAAATACAAATACAGTACTAAAATGAAATAAAATACAATGAAATAAAAATTACAAGAGTAAATACACATACAGGGTTAGTAAATTAAAAGCTAAATAAATCTTAAAGACTAATTGTGTAATAATTCGTTCCATTTCACAAAAAAGCAAGATTTGACAAGTCTATGTGAGTTCATCATAGCAGTTATAATACTATTGCCTGTGTACAGTAGTAACCTATTTTGAACGCTATGACATGATCTGCTGCGAATATGACCAAAATGTGGTAGAGATAGGTTTACATACATGCCAGAAGCTCTGCAATCGTACTTTAAGCGAAACAGTTTTCTGATACCACTGAAAGAAAATCAAAGATAAAAAATCTAGTCAATAAAAAACGGCCCACTAGAGACCGCCACTCGCACGTCACTGACGTCACTCATAGCCACCTGATCCGAATTTTTGAAATTCACAACTAAATTTACTGTAGCCGAGGTATTATGAATTTTGCTGTTGTGACATTTATCCAGTGATCTCACTGTAATGCACAAGAATACATGAAACGCAAAGGTCATCATGACAGTCAAAGGTCACTAAAATGTCATTGTAAACAACATGCACAAAAACTGTTCAACAAACCGGCCTTTCTGATTTCAAGCAATGGTTTCAAAACTACGATGCGTAGCAGACGTTACAAAACGCTTCAAGGAAGACAGGATGAGTTTTTATACAGTACCCCATTTTCATGTCCGAAAAAAGTATACACTTCAACACAATTAATACTGTAAAAGCGTTTCTGATAATTGAATAATCGATCAAAATCTTAATTAACAGCGGGCGAGCCCAACTACTGATGACATCACAAACTAACATAATTTTCAACACTAAATATATTTCACGAACGTATTTGCGAAAGCGAAAATTGAAGTACACTGTAAGATATTCAGTGTGTTGTACTAAATTTACTAGGCAAATTTTAGGATAAAAATTCAGATTTCAAATTTACCGCTGTGCTCAGGCAAGCGCTGTCGAACGTGTGCAGTTGATCACAAACTAACACATCTTAATTGAGAGTGAAGAACTAGTGGCGCAAACGCGAAATTGTGTTTGTGTGGTAATAATTCTTTCACGTGAGTCATTTTTTGAAAAAATAGTATGTTTCCTTTTAATATTTTAAAAAATAGGGTGTTTTGAGCTACAGTTTAAGATTGGGACCGGGTTTCCTGGTCATGAGGTTAACTTTAAAATTCACCATCCTTGCTTCATTTTAATAAGAATCAATGTTTAGCAAATTATTAGGGGTGTATCTCAACCCTGTAGATAATAAAGTAGCAAACAGCACGATGCGAGATCCTATTAACAGGCCTATCTAAATTCCAGCGAACTGTTTAATGTGATGCAAATAGCTGCAAATTTTGCCCGATTTTCATTGATTAACTGCCCCGCGAGACGGCGTGACAGACGACTGCCAATTAATCAGATATTCAGCGCGTTTATGATGAACAACTCTGCTCTACTTTGAACCGTGGGCTTTGAAATTGTGAAAGCTTTGCCGTGTGATATAAAAGAGCGCACGCCCGCAGGCAATAGTTCAATTTCCGAGAAATGAGAAGACTTGTAAGAGGATCGTTCAATCCTGTTGTGCTTAGCACACGTGGCATTGCAGACGTAAATTACCCAGCAATCCGAGCACACAATAATTTACTTTCTCCTCCCTCTTTCGCTCCCTCTCCTCTCTCTATCTATCTCTATCTCTCTCCTTTCCCTCTTTCTCTTTCCTCTCCCTCTTTCTCTCTCTTCTCTTTCTGTCTCTCCCTCCCTCTCCCGCTCCCTCCCCATCCCCAGACCCAGATATCTGCCACACACAAAGTATTATACAGAGTTAGAATTACCGAATAATGCTGTACCAGTCGTACAAAAGTACTCTATAATTCGTTCGAATTGTTTAATTATTAATAAACACGTCTGGTACTTAATAACTTCGGCAATGAACTCAGGTCGATGCACACCATCTGACTACACAACAGTACCCTATAAGGAGATATTGACACAAGTACTTAAATTTCGAAATTCCTCTTCTGTTGTTACACTTACGGTTGCAAAAATGCCGTACGTAAAATTCTGGCTTCACGTATTTGACACATTACGCACTTTTCATCTAAGTCAAAACAGTTATTCTACAAGCACCGACGGTGAAACTAAGCACAACCACATGCCACCATGCTTGCAAATGTAGTATTCGAAATGTGTCACATTTGGAGTAGGTACTTTGTGGAAAATGTAAATTAATGTTCTTTAGCTTTTCTGAATTTAACCCCTCAACTAGAGCCTCTAATATTCGTGGGAACATTGAGAAATTTCTCTGCCATCTCAGGCTTTATCTAAACAATATACAGTATGCATTACTACTCAATCAAGCAGCTAACACACATATATAGGCTTTATTAGCGCGCAGTCCCCGCACAATTTTCACAGTTTTAAATGTCACGCTATACAGCTAAACCAAACCAGTCAATAAAGAGACCAAACGTCTTGAGTAGAGCTGGAAAAAAACCTGGCCATTTACACGCGAGAAAAAAATAATCGCAAAGTGCCCTAATGCGATTTTCACCATTCAGCCAGTAACGGCATTTTCAACTGTTTTTGCGCCCGTCTAAGCGAATGAATCTTTCTAAATAAGAAAATTTTCACGGAAATTTGTACGTGCTTGCCAACAAAGGTTTATTGGAAATACCGGTAACTGCCAATCGTTTTACTGGGTTTTTTGTTCAAGTGAAGTGCTGGAAAATTCTGTTAATGGCCGCGCACCCGAAATCAAATACGGCAGTTTAGAACAAGAATATTTGAAGTGTTATTTATACAGGGCGTTTCAGAAGTTCCTCACTAATTTAATTTTCAATTTTCTTTTTCGCTAGTCGACCAACGACGCCCGTCTTGTGGTAAACTCTTACTCAATGCTCAAGAAATTTCTTGCGTCTACATTCAGTGTTTAGCATCACTTTCTCCTGCTGTCACGACCATTCTTAGAGCAGAAGTCATTTTTGTTGGACACACAGTGATTCTACATGTTTTTACACTTCTGTTCAGAAGTCGGCATGGGAGCTGACAAAATGGTCACTTCAGGGCCAGCGCTATCACTAGGCAGCACCGTTAGGTGCAACAGCTTCACATCATATAAACTGTTTATAAATTGTGGTGTTTCACAGAGATCGAAAATTGGACCGCTTTTATACTTAATTTACATTAATGACATACAGAATACTGTTTAAAATTGTGGTGTTCCACAAGGATCGATGTTAGGGCCGCTTTCACTCTTAATTTAATTTAATGATATACAAAATCTTGTAGCTGCCCCAACATGCCCAATTTGCTGACGATACCACACTTTAATAACTTCAGTATGAACAGCATAAATATGACAGTTTAACTGATATCTCAAACTGGTTTAAAGCCAACAAATCATTAAATCCTAGTAAAACCAAATACATATTATTCAGTTTTAGGAAGAAAAGAATTCCTCCAAATTTCAATCTTTACATCGATACGAGGAGGCACTTCTACTAAATTCTTAGGCATAATTTTACATGAACACCTTGACTGGAATCTCCACTGGAATAATCAATCTTAAAAGTGCTAAAAGTATTGGAATCATGTCTCACATAAACTGTTTATCTTCACTTTGCCTACTACCATGCTTTAGTCTATCCATATTTAAAGTAAAACCGGACCCAATCGTAAACTGTAGGTTTACTCTTTAAAATATTGAAAGGGAACATACGTTCGCGTCACTAGTTCTTCGCTGTTTGCTAGTTACATGGGCACTAGCGACTGCATTTTGGAAACGCATTACACAAAAAACAGCTGCTGTGCCTCTCAGTTCCGATGTGCTAGTTTGTGACGAACTGCTCACGTTCTAAAGCTCATGCATGAGCACAGCGGTAAATTTGAATCTTTATCTTAAAACTTGCCTAGTGTTAATGCAACACACTGAACGTGTTACAGTAGCACTGTACTTGCTATTTACGCTTTCGCAAACACGGGCAACATGCTGGTGGAGTATTTTTGCTGTTGAAAATTATGTTAGTTTGTGATGTCATCAATACTTGGGCTCGCCTGCCGTTAATTAAGATTTTAAACTATTATTTAATTATCGGAAACACTTTTACAGCATTGATCGTGTTAAAATGTATACTTTTTATCAGACTTGAAAATGGGGTAGTATAAGAAAGATCATCCTGTCTTCCTCCACTTGCGTTATATATAAACTGTACTAAATACATCCCGTTGCATTTTGGACTCCCTTCTCTGACTGAAATTCCTCCCCTGGCAAAAATTCCTCCTCTTAAATTTTAAATTGCTCCTCGGGTGGCCAAGTGCCTCCATTTGAGAAACAGTTTACTTCTTAATACACCACAAACTTACTACTGTAAGTGAAACATATGAAGTCTCTATGGATCAACATTTTGTTTTGGCAGAGGAAGCTTGATAATGATACAGTATACGAGGTAGATATTTCACTCAATGTTGGAAAGGAATGAACTCAAAAGTCGCCACCTAAAATTAGCGAGACAACAAACTTCCCTATGTTCATCAGACAACATTCCATCAACTGTGTTTATACAGTATCACTAACAGTAACATTTGGCAGCAAGGTTAAAACATTGTCAAACACAGCTAGATTACAAGGCCAGCTTGGTTTCCTAAACATGTTTAAGAAGCTTTCTAAATGCGTTACGTCACGTTTTCTAAGTTCGGTAAATAAAATCTGTCTCGTAATTGGATCGATACGGCAGCTTCTGCAGCCTGAGCACCATAATTGCGATTTGTTTCTTTGACAAGTGATTACAGTAAAGCAGCATCGAACTGAATAAGGAGTGTTTAGAATTTCTAACATCTAATTCAATGCGTTAATGATTTACGACATGCTTTTGAATAATTTACGCGGATTAGTTTACAATTAGAGCAGTCAGTGCTTCTGTTATTTCCTTGAAACTAAGGAGCTATAGATTTTGTCGTAATTGATTGATAAGGTTTCAGAGAACGCTGAAACGCTGGAATTAGCTGCCTGACTGCATGCTGAGCAGGATAACTGATAGATAGAATAACTGAAACTTATCCAAGAGCAATGTCTTTTACAAAGAATTACAAACAGAAATTACAAACAAAAAAGGACAATAAAAAAGACAAATGTAATAAAATTATACAAAGAAGATAAGTCAAAAGTGAAAAAATTGGTAAAAACTAAATAGATAAAAATACTAACTACGTAAAAACGGTAAATGGTAAACAGGTAAAAATAATAACTACGTAAACATGCTAAAAAGTAAACAAGTCCTTGGGAAGCATTTACGTTACGATATGTGAAATTCTTTGGCTAGGACTACACTACCTGGTACTTCGCAGAGACATAGTTCTTGTACAATACTTAGTAGGCATGGCTATCATAGCGGCGTCCAGCTTTTTACTTCTGGCACAAGTAGAGTACATTTTTAAAAAATTTGGACGAAGTGGCAGAACTGTAATGCAAAGACTGGAGAAGATGGGACTAGAATTCATGAGTTTGCATCACTAAAGGCTTGTAACATAACCAATGGAAAGCTCACCAAAATACAAGGTCATGCTAGCTGGGGAAAAGGTAAAGGTCATTCGAAGGTCAAGGTCACATGGCGAGGAAAACAACAAAACTCACAATAACGCGCAACTGCGATTTATATGAACTAATTAATGTTTCATGCGAGAAAAGTCTTGAAAAACTGTTAATTTGTGCTCACACACACATACGTATATAAATATATATACATGTGTGCGTGAGCTAAAATTTATATATATATATATATATATATATATATATATATTCGAAGTAAGGGAGGGGCGCATGTAAAAAGTCTGTCATTTTTAATACTTTGTAAATAGTGTAATCTAAATAGTTCCAGTGAATAAATTCTATTATCATGGACCTTAATTATTATAAATAATTTCTAAAACGTTTTATAAGCAAGTTTCTGGAATATGCATTAAGGATATAATTATAATTCACCGTATTGTATATATACTCTTATATCATGGTACAGTGCAGAAATATTGGCCTGCAAATAGAAGCCTTGCGTGTATATATTGTGCAAATAAAGATTTGTCATCATCATCATCATCATCATCATCAACAACATTTGCTGTGCTAGGATGTTGTGACCTATATTTCGTTAAGCGACCATTCATCAATGAATGATGGAAATTTACCATTGCCCTTTCACCAATGTCATCTATCAAGCAACAACAACACTAAAAATAAAAGAACATGACAGTCATCAGTCGTTATTTATATACAAATTTTATCGTGGTTTACTTCCTCCTGCATTTCAATGATATTTCCAACCAATAGGCGAAATTCGTAATTATAATGATATGCAGGTAATAACTAGTGCATGCTGCCCCACAGAACTAATGTGTTTAGGAAAACAACAACCTTTAACGCTATAATGCTGTGGAATGAAACACCTTTCAATATTAAAGAATTAAATCAATATTAGTTTAAAAAAGTTATAAAATAGAATCTATTATCAAAATATTCGTGATCTAGTAAAAACGTTTATCAAGTATAACTGTTATTTCTACAGTATATTTGTTCAAAGATTGTTATTTGATGCTTATTATTTTTTAAAACAATTGTTGATGCATAAGATACCAGTCCAAACCCAGTATGTAATGAATTATTCAAACTTCATAAATCACTGTGTAATAATTGTTCTGGGGGACGACTAGATAGCTTGCTCCTTCATCTCCCTCACAATGTAATCTAATTTATATTTAAAGTGAGAACATTTTTGTATGTATTTTATTGTTATGCATTGCGAAATAAACATTCTTATCTTACCTTACCTTACCTTACCTCATCTTATCTAATATTATCCTTGAAACATTTACCAAATCATTAATTGTATATTAATAATCAACACAAATAACTTGGCAAACGTTTTGAATGTGAGACGAAACACTAAAGCATCACATTCAATTGTCCATGGCCTCATTATTTTGTGCTCAGTTAGTTTCGTTTCTTTTTTCCAAGTCGATTGGTCTGAATAGTGACTACACCCGTTGCTCAACAGAGTCAGTAGCTTTATCAGCCCTAGGCGCAAGCGGCAAATCTAAAGTGAACGTTGAACAAGCTTCAATCTAAAGTGAACACTCAACAAGCTTCATCGAGTTTTCATCGACTCAGCGTCGGTTTTTCCTACAATCACTAAAAGTCAGGTACAGAGCAGCTCTCCATTACAGAACTCACACAGATTACTTTAAAAATCGATGCCCAAATTTGTGTTAGGAAGGCCTGTGCAAATATCAGCTAAATAAACGCGGACGATAAAATTACATTCAGTATTCCCTCGCTTAGCTAAACCAATCTGCATGTTATAGGATTATTGATTTTTCTGGACGGACCCTTGTAATATTGTTTGGTTAAAGGATTAGAAAAGGGGTACCTAAAGTAGGTTTCAGAAAAAACCGACTTAAGAAATTTTATTACTTTATAACAATTAGCATATATCATACTCGCGTTTAAAGGATTTTTTGTTTGTTTTCATTTTAAATCCCCCGCAATACTGTTCGAACGCGCCATTACATGACGTCAATTATGCAAACGTAAATCAAACGTCCCAACTACGTCCCAAAAAACTTTCCATGCAAAATTATATTACTTAGCATTGCGTTTACCTGCTTGAAAGACTTACGTCACTAGAAAAGAAAATTATCAGTTATTTAAAATGCTTTCACCGATTGGTAAAATGTCGATGACTCACCTCCAGGGTGCACCACTCACTAACCAAAAACGTATTTTTAATCTTATTGACAAGATACAGTAATTTTAAATTTTACTTAGCTAGTGAAGTGTGCGCTACGAATGATCTGATTATTTTTTAAAACTTTACTCAGTGTTGTCTAAACTTGTTTCAAATGACTTGTTCCAAATCGTCAAAATGGCTGCCTATGTAAGTGGTATAAAATTTCAAGACGAATTTTTTAAGCTTTACGTAAGTTGAGGATTTCCTGTGCTTTAAGTTTGTTTGTTAAAGTTAGATCTGACTGGAACGAGGCCAAAATGCAACTTTGGTGACCTGATACTGTGGAGATGAAGTCGAACATGTGTCTAAGTTGTTTTGTGGTCAGTGCAAGATTTCATGTTTTGCTGGTTGAAAAACATGTCTATGGCCTATTGAGATAGCAAGCAATTCAAGCAAATTGAGGTAAGTGCTCGGCTCTGTGGTTCAAATTTAGCAAAATAAGGAATGAAAATGTATGAGTTGGGAACAGATTTTCACAGAGAAAAAAGTAAAAATGTTTAACAAACTTAAACGAAACAATCATGCAAAACTTAACAGGTCTGTTGAGAAAAATTAATTATTATTTATTAATCAAAAAAGATTATTTAATTATCTATTATAACATTAGTTCAAAAACTTGTGTAAACTGGTATAAAATTTCAAGACGAATTTTTATGCTTTATGTAAGTGGAGGGTTTTCTTGTGCTTTAAAGGAAAATGCAAGCCTTCTGGGTTGCATTTCCTTAAACAAGTTAAGATTGTTTCATTGTTCAGGAAAAATGTTACAATGATTTAGTAATAAAAGACGTTTATATGATAAGCGCCTTGTGTAATTAGCAAAATCACTTTAAAGTTGAGATCATTTCAGGCTTAAGCGCTCACACTTTGAACGCCCATTCTTCCACCAATGACGTCATTCATCGGCTGAAGAAAAGCAGCACACTGTCAATATGTCAGTCTAATATTAAACATTAAAGGAAGACAGGATGACTTTTCATATACTACCCCATTTTCAAGTATGGTAAAAGGTATACATTTTAACACTAATGATATTGTAAAAGCGTTTCTGATAATTAAATAATTGATTAAAAACTTAATTAATGATGGGCGAGCCCAACTAGTGATGACATCACAAACTAACATAATTTTCAACATCAAAATATTACATGAGCATGTTGCCCGTGTCTGCAAAAGCGAAAGTTGAATTACAATGCTACTGTAAGATATTCAGGGTGTTGTACAAAAAACCAGGCAAGTTTTAAGATAAAAATTCAAATTTCAAATCTACCGCTGTGCTCACGCATGACCTGTCGTACGCGTGCAGTACGTCACAAACAAACACATCTGAACTGAGAGATACAGCACCTGTTTTTTGTCCAACGCTTTCCGAAATGCAGGCGCTAGTGCCTTTCTCGCTAGCATGTGGCGTAATGCATGTAACACCGAAGAACTATGTGTGGTAATAATTGTTTTACCTAGATCATTCTTTAAAAAATAGTATGTTTCTTTTCAATATTTTAAAGAATAGGTTGATTTGATCTACAGTTTAACATAGGGTCAGGTTTTGCTTCAACAGGACCGTTCAAAATAATCAATAATCCTGTAACATGCAGAGCAGAACAACAATTATCGCTTAAGTCAGGTTTTCACGGATTCGCGTTTTCTGCGACTATCCGAAAAGTCAAAAATGGTGTTTCCTGGCATCCGGAATACGCTATGCGTTATCCACCTGCGGAATAGCTGCGTATAAAAAATCAATATGAAACAGCTGCAGAAAAAATCATCGCTAAACAGTCGCAAAATAATCCGGGTGTTCGCCGCTAAGCAAAAACGTCGCTGGCTTCGAAAATTCTCTTTAAAATGTTTTAAGTTGTCGCCGAAGTCGCAAAACTCGCCACTTCGCCAAAACTTCGCAAAATTTGTCGCAAATTATTCGTGATGATCGTCAACAATTTCAGAATCTGCGAAGACTTGGCGAATATTTCGCGATGCTTTTGAGACCGTTGCGACGACGTTTCGACAATTTTGCGGCATTTTGGCGAACCTCGGTCGTCCCGCACTTCCGCCTGCGAAAATTCAGTGGAATGGTCGTGACATGATCGCAACATACTCACGAGAATGTTGTGCGACATTCGCTTGGTCGCAGCATAAGTGTCGCAGAAGTCACCAATTACGCGCAAACATGTTTTGCGAGTTTCGCTCGAGAAAATGACCGATGTGTAGCAAAAGCCGCGATAGATTTACGTAATATCTTCCGTGGACGTTTTGCCTCCATAGACGTTTATCAGACTATTTTGTTGTTTTTTGCATTTAAAACCAAGTTGTTTCACAAATTCGAAACCTATACAGGACAGCTGAGAGCACTCGGTTTGGAATGATGACTCTAACATCTTTCTCGCGTGACGGGGGTGGGAAGCAGGAAAATATAAAGAGTGGAGAGAAATTGGCTACACTAAACCTTTTTCGCTGCTTTAATGGAAGATGCTCTCAGAAGCTCTACTTCAGTGGTTTCTAAACGCTAGCGGTTTGTTCATAGTGCTCCGCTTTGCTACTACTTTTCATATCAAGACAATTTCTAGATGCTAGTTGCTGCTCCTATTGCAATAATTTTTATAATTCTATTACAATCTTTTTTCTATATTTATATTCACATTTTCAGCAATAGTATCAAGCAAGGGCTAGAGCAAAAAAAGTTGTAAAGATGGAAAAACTAAGCACAATTGGTATACGGAAAGATGGAATGATAGCATTTTACACAGGTAAGATAGGATAAGGTGGTACCATTTTGCAGAGCTGGAGTAGGGCAGGACGATACATAAATTACTTGTTCACAATAGACACATGTAAGCAGTTAATCTCTTTGTCTTTACCACACTCTTGTAATCAGTATATTTTTGCCAACGTGTTTTATATTGTATTGTTTTTATTTTGTAGACTGTATTTTACTATTTGGTGGGAATAAAATAAAATAAAATAAATAAGATACCATTTTGCAGAGGTGGGGTAGGGTAGGATGATACCATTTGCACAGGTAAGGTAAGGTAGGATGATACCATTTTGCATAGGTGGGGTAGGGTAAAATGATACCATTTTGCACAGGTAGTGTAGGGTAGGAACATATAAAATGGTATCTTCCCTACATGTATTGCAGGGTAGGATAATACCATTTAGCACAGGAGATACCATCTTGCAGAAGTGGGGTAGGAGAGGATGGTACCACTTTGCAGAAGCAGGGTAGGGTAGGGTAGAATGATACCATTATGCCCAGGAAGTGTACGGTAGGAAGACAAAACGTGCAGAACAGTGACATTAAATTTAGTTTCTCCTAACTGGCCTGTCACTTGCTAAGAGGCAAGAACAATTTAAGCCAACACCATTTTATTGTTTTAAAATACAAACGTATAATCCAATGAAACTGCATCCCTAGTTTTTTATAATTCAGCCAGTCGGTCAGTTTTGCAATGACCACCAAGCTAAAATTTCAAATAGAGAGAAAATGTTAGGCACGCATTCTTTCTAATAAGTTATTCTCTACGCTAGACTTACAATAACTTCTTAAATAAAGGTTTATGTGGGGAAAAGTTGGCAACGCGCCAATGGATTCAATGTCCGGGCAAATTCCTTCGTTTTCTAGACAAATGCAAAATCTGGCTCATTGGTCGATTTTTCACCAAGTATCCTAGATCAAACCAACGCGCGAATGTAATGTCACTGACACCCTAGCCTTTCATTAGTGCTTGCTTACTCTCAGCGGCCTATATTGCTTTTCATTGGTTGCCATGGTAACGCGCTTGTCCTTATCAGTAACGTCATACCTTATTACACAGCTTGCTGAATGCTTAGGCGCCCCGGGTTTGGGCACAGCATGTTTAAATAACTTAATTGTGTGTATTGAAAAGGCCACCCGGGTAAACCCTTGCTGCACAACCCATCTTATAACGGTCAATTAAAAATGTTTGAGGTACATGCAGCGCAAACGCTAGCGAAGCCAGGCACGGGTAATAAACTGCATAAACGAAAATTACCTTGTAACCGTATTTATTCTGCAGGCGATAAATGTCAACATTCACTGTTCAAATAACGCCAGGAAAATGCTGGCAATACAAACCTAATTTAATTCGCGTAGTTAGGCGATTATTTATGAACTCGCTCGCCGCATGCCGTTTGAATAGCAAGCTGCAATACGACACGACCAGTTAGCCGAATCTGACTGTGGTTCACAATTGTAAAGTTTCACATTTCAACATTGCCATTTGCCAGGAATAACCAAAGTAATGGAGATATGCCAAGCTGAGAGGATATTTATATGGAACAGTAGTATACAGTAGTATGGGGGGGGGTATTGATAGGGGTATTAGTAGCACTACCCTAGTAGCCTTTTTTCAGCATAAGTTACATAATTTTCAAATCAAAACAAGCACAAACTCACACGTTAATTATAAAAAACCACACCATAACAACATATTACTGTTACATTAACGATGTCCTAAACACTTCGATTTATTGTCTTTGTATAATGTGTTTTACTATGTTGTGTTGTATTATGCTGTATTATATTGTATTTTATTGCATTGTATCGTATCGTATCATATTATATTACATTATATTGTATTACATTGTATACATTGTATTGTATTGCATTGCATTTGTAGTTATGATTATTAGCATATCATTTATTTCGAACATATAGTTCACATTAAAATTATAAAAAAGTACAAAATTATCTAGGAAAAAATAAAATTACAATTACAGGATTAGTAGACACTGACACAAACAATTATATAGATAAAAAATTAGTACTTAAGACCAAACAAAGAAAAGTAATACAATACAGAATATTACAATTACACATATCCTAAATAACCACATACCTATTACACAAATTATTGCATTGTATTATATTATAGTGTTTTACATTGTATGTATTGTGTTGTATTGTATTGCATTGCATTGCATTGCATTGCATTGTAGTCATCAATAAACTTATTATTATTCGTTTTCACATATCCAGAAAGCATCTGTGTGGAACAGTGACATGTATTCTGCCAGATTGAAGATATTCATAAACTGTATACAGCCTATATCCACTATACATCAGATCACTGGAGGGACAGCACTTCCAATTTTATATAATTTATTTATCTTAGTTCTTCTATACTTCATAATAAGATGTTCCTCATCCGCTAGCTAATTCATTAGGTCTACATACGCGTTCTCCTCTTGCTTTCCGTTTCCGTGCCCTTTCAATCACTACGTCAAACGCAAAACATTATTTAAGCTGTTTAAACAATTTAAGCTATTTAATCAATTTTTGTTGCATATTGGGAGGTCACGTGTAACCGACCATATGATACCAACTAAACTTTTATCATCATCATTAGAATCAGTGCATTATCCAGTTTTTATCAACTATACATGGTGCTAATGAATACGAGACTATTATTCTTTAACAGGGCTTAGGTACAGGGTCGTGTTAAATTGTAATGAAGTACAGTATAGGGCTTTAAGTACAGTATTACATTTGCTGGAGGAAAGTACACAATGACAGCAGTGATGCGTTAAAGCCTATCATGGATAAGTGGAAGGATGGCAAATGCAACACGTTGGGTATTCGTATGCGTTTTTTGTGCTTGAACCGCTAGACCTCTTATGTGGTTTCTTTGTTCAGATCTATAATGTTTTTAAGTCGTTTTTCTTTGTCTTTTGTAATTTCTTTCCTTAATGGTTCAAGAAGTAAATAAATATTCTAATATGACGTAGTTTTAGTGTTTCTTATTAGATTATACTAGTTAAGAAGTTCAGTTGCAATTGAATATGAACTGTGTGTAAAAATTTGTAGAGACCATTTAAACTAAATGTCAACTATCCACACTATCCGAAGAAAAAACTTCAAGCACATGTAGAGTTGAATAAAACTTTCAGATTTGCAGTTCATGATGGGACACACACACTCGATGCCAGGTTCATGATGGCACACATACACAGTCAATGCCAGGTTCATGATGACACACACACACACACTCAATGCCAGGTTCATGATGGCACACACACACACACTCAATGCCAGGTTCATGATGACACACACACACACACACTCAATGCCAGGTTCATGATGGCACACACACACACACTCAATGCCAGGTTCATGATGGCACACATATAGTCAATGCCAGGTTCATGATGGCACACATATACAGTCAATGCCAGGTTCATGATGACACACACACACACACTCAATGCCAGGTTCATGATGGCAGTAAACAGAAAATTCAATATCCACATTGAGAAATGTTGAAGTTGGCTTCCATGTAATATTGTGTTGTAATATTGTGTTTTAATGATGCGAAAGATCATCGTTGTGTCTACAAACCTGGGTAGGAAATTACAGTGCTTTCAGGGTGGCGGTAAGTAAAGAACGAGTTCGGAAACTGTAACGAGGCGGGAGGCTTTTCCAGTTCACAAAGAGCTGTGCTCACGAATACATACTCAAAAGCGTACACTGTTTTGCAGATAAAAAATATATACTTATGACTGTCACTGCAGGTTTGCACCTGATTATTTCTCAATACAACCCGAGCTAAAGTGCATCAGGGTAAAAGTGCACTTTTCAGTTTAGATAACGCAATATTTAGAACAGTAAATCGAACAGGTACATACAAATAAAACGTATGCGTCATCTCAAAGTGTTGTAAAAATGAGATTTATCATTTAGTAACTTAACTAAACGAGAGATATATAAAGAGTTCAACTCATGCTTAGTAGCACCCGTTATTCCGAATTCAACACCTGGAGATGTACGGATTTCATACGCGATTGAGACTCCAGGCGCGCACTATTTAAAAGTTGAACTGATAGACTGGCGTAACGTAGATAGAAGACAAAGACTGTAATTGCGGAGAAATCTAAACTGAAAAGCACGTTTTGATGGACTGTCATTTAACAGCTAAAACTAGAGGAAGATTCAGCACTGTCAACTAAATCCTACACTCGAACCTAATTCCTCAACAAACCTTCGAATTACATCGAATAGCTTTCACTCGACTGCGTTTACAATCACATCGTTTGAGAATTGAAACAGGACAATGGAGACGCCAACCGCGTGAACAAAGATTATGCCCATGTGGATTCATACAAACGGCAGAACAGATATTAATGAGCTGTTCTCAAACTGATCGCTTAAGAAGGCAGTTCACCGACTTCGGATCACTAACTTCAATACTGTCTTGCAAAAAAGCATTTAAAATTTTCTATTTGAAAGTGTTTGAATAGTATGTGTGTGCACATTTAAGTTAAATTACCTTGTGTGAATTAATAGTTTAATAGTGAAGCTGTGTTTGGATGTCGTGCACTATAATGTTGTAAACTCTGTGGACTAATTCCATGTTACCATGCCATTGTTATATATATATATATATATATATATATATATATATATATATATATAACATTATATATTATATATATATATAATGTTGTAAAAAATTTGTCAATAAAAACTACCACTACTACTAGACTTTACATACTTAGCATGAATTATGAATAGCAATTTTGTACTTGAGATCCGTTTCAACATTTCAAAAGCTTATGAATAGGAAAACACACCAATTTTTGCAAGTACCATAATGAAGTGTTAGAATTCTGTAAAATTCTGTAAACTCAGCTCAGTCGATAGCATATCTTTTTTTACTTACACTGAATGAAAATTTGTTATTGTGAACTTAAGTTAAGACTTATGACTTAAGTTCACAGTAACAAATTTTTGTACAGTGTCAGTTATTTCACATAAAACATTTACAATCATTTTGTGTACAAAATTTAGTGAAAGGGCCTACAATGAACATAATACAAATAATTTTTTACTGTTTCCGTACAACATTTTTAACCTTTGCATAATAATTAACTGCTTCTGAACCGCAGAAAATTTTGGGTTATGAAATGTTTCAATTCTGCTATCATTGTCAAAGATTATAAATATTAATTTTATGGAAAATAAACTACTAATAAGCCTTGGGCACATGATGTCCGTACAATATGAATTCATTCCGGTTGGGGAATTCCAAAATGCACTGTTTAACGTAAAATAAATAAAATAGCTGTGTATAGCTTAGTTCATAATCGCAACATGGTTAATCATACGCTATAGTTTTAAACAAATTACAAAAGACTAAAACAACACTTGTTGCATTTTACAGGGTTAGCGGGACGACTATCAGTAAACACGCTTAGAATACAACTCGATAAACTAAACTGCATCTTGTTTAAATTAACTAACATTAATTTTGTTCACCTATTAAGACATGTAGCAATCACAATTGTAGGTTGCTAGTGGTTATCAAGCAACAAGCATTCAAATTTGTGACCGTATAATCCAAATAACAAATTTCCGCTGTCTTGAGGAAACCAACAAAAACCTGGCGGCTTCATTGACATCACCTAAGACTGACACATTGATGAATTCGGCATAATGTAGGTGTCCGTATGACACAAACAAATGTATAGGATTACCACCATTTGATGTTAGTAATGGAAAAAAGCGATGAACCATCTACTTTTAGAAATGACATTCAAAATATACAGCCTACGATAGCCATTAAATTCTCACGGTAACTTAAACAAACACACGGAAGCAAATAAACTGAAAAGGATTGAAAAGGCTAAAGCTGATAACATAATCAGTTGTGAGTCTTTGAATATAATTACGGGTTTATAATGACTGAGCAGTTGTGTGAGACAGTTACACCACAAAGCATCATTGAAAACCACAACGGAAAACAAACTGACCATCAAAAACAGCTTGTGAGTAAAAAAAAATACTAACATTTGATGCACTTCTATCATATGTTTTTCCCAAAAGACAGGATGATTTTTCACATATTCACCCATTCCAAGTACGATAAAAATATACATTTTAACACCAATAAGACTGCAAAAGCGTTTCTGATAATTATATAATAGATTAAAATCTTAATTAACGACGAACGAGCAAAACTAGTCAAATTTACTACTGTACTCACGCATGAGCTGTCGAACATGTGCAGTTCATCACAAACAAATATATCTGAATTGATAGGTAAAGCACCCGTTTTGTGTGCAATGCTTTCCGAGATGCAGGTGCTAGTGCCCATCTAACTAGTGAATGGCGAAATGCCTGTAGCAGCGAAGAACTAGTGGCGCAAACGTGAAATAATTCTTTCACGTAAGGCATTCTTTAGAAATAGTATGTTTCCTTAAATAATTGGTTGTTTTGACCTGTAATTTAACATTGGGTCCGGTTTTGTTTTAACCAGTTGGCTGTATTCTGTGTGGAAATGCAAACAAAAAAGAGACAAACGCGTATCTTAAGCAAAACGTCAGCCACATCATGAAAGTCTTAACTGAATTTTGAGAAAAATATTCAAACTTTATTGTTACAAAACCTAGATCTATACTATACTATTTATCAGCACCTACAATAATGTGGTGAAACCTTTTGCTGGGCAAGTCCAGTATTACATGTATACCCTTCGAGTGTTTTTAAGTGAAAGGTTTCACTACACACGTAAAATTATTATAGTAAACACCCTTCATGCACGGAGTATAAACAAAATTTATTGCGCTGCCATAAAACTCCTGTGCACATTTGCTTCATACAAATTTTTAATCACAGTAATTGATTCATATTGCTTATCTTGTGCACTGTTCAAAAAGTTACCAATGACTACAGATTTGATTAATTTATAATTATTGTTACAAAACCTATCTCTGTAAGCATTTATCAGCACTGCACCTAGAACAACCTGGATGAAGTCTTTTGTGCCATTTGGCTGGGCAAGTCCAGCATTACATACTCTTCGAGTGTTTTTTAGTGCAAGATTTCATTACACACGTATAATTGTTATAGTAAACGCCCTTCATGCAATGATGAAGGGTTTCAATGAGCAAGTCGAACAATCAGAGGGTGAAATGGTGAACTCATGGGTAACTAAGAGCAGATTATTAAGAGATAACGTCAAGTACAAATTCACGACATGAACAATGGAGAAACCATTATCACAATCTAAGACTGGTGATCGAGGGGATAAATTTTCCAAATCACAAAAGTATTACCACGGGAATGACGGGATAAACTCCAGCAAACGTGTACGTCACTATAATGCCATTTGAAGCCGTAAAACAAAATTGTATCATTGACTTTTGAAGCAAGTATTTTTCTTTCATTTTTTAAGCGGGAAAAAGTGTTCAGATACAATAATTATTGGGTTTTATAATTTCAGTATAAATACTTTCACAACATACCAATGATGAAGGCAATGATGACGTCGAATTAATGAACGCAAGAATGTTTAATAGAACACACGTGCAAATTAAACTATTTTCATAAGCAAATACATACGGTCCTACCGCTTTTTCATTTTAATTTTGCTGGAGTAGGTTAGCGCACGAATTCATGAGTTTTCTCCGTTCAAACCGAGAGATCTAGTCAGCAAACTCACAGAAAATTCAGTGTTAATTCACACACAGACACAAGCACATAAAATCTGAGTACAGCTTGATACCTCGAAAAACACGTTACAAATTACAAGCACACGTTGTCCAGCAGAGCATAAAGAAATGGCTTCCCGACCACTACAGCTAGAATTATATATCTGGTCAGAAACTGCGAGTACAAAAGCATCATTGATTGATGAGCGGTTGCACGGCCTGTCTGCGTACTAGTGTGACGTCATCGAGGAGGCCCGCCGGGGGAAGCAGGTGACAAAAATGAAAGTAAAAACAATGCACACTGAGACTATTAATCAAGGTTTGCGAAGGAAATGAAGGAATTTAATACGTTGTTTAAGCAGACCAGTGTTATCTGTATTATTTTTGCCGGTAATGTCGCCTTGCTGCTGGAAACACTTCTGGAAAGCACAAGAATTATAGCATTGTACATGTGCCATTAAACATAGAACAGCAAATTCTTCCGTGAGTGTTTGGCGGCTTGAGTGAGGCTAATGATTCTAAAACGCAGTTTATGTGATTCCTTTGCATATAAAAAAGTCATAATAGATTTGGGGCACTGTTCATTCAAAAACTTTGACGTATATTAGTCATCTTTATCAGCATAGCAAGACACGTCTAGTATTATCTACATGATCAAAGTCAACTTTTTGGGGACATTCCAAACCAAGAATCTTAGATTCGAGAGCTATTCATTTAGAAATTCCATTAACATACAACCAACTCGAAACTATTTGGAGTTTGGTCAAAGGGCAGAGATGCGATGCCGGACTATGGGTTTTTAGATGTGCCTTTTGTCTAGTTTTGATGGAGAAAGTATACACTGCAAATTGTGCAATTATTGTGTAGTTTATAACAAACGCTCTCGAAGTAAACAATTTGGCATTTTAGGTGAGGCGGAAACCTGGCCTGATAAAGAACGTGTCTCGCTCAGCGAGAAAGTCGTAGCGAATGCGGGGTAGTGTGCGCGTACCGGGAACGAGAGGAAGAAATTTTTGTATGCTGAGCAGAAGATGGCGAAGAACTTTTATAATCTTTTTAAATTCAAATTTAACAATTAATAAAGCAGTTAAACCATAAAAATGTAATTATTTTTTAATGTGTGATGTAACGATAATGAAATCGTCACCGAATGTGAAGTGTATGCATCATAATATATGAACGGAAGATTTACAGTTAGACGAGCTGAGCTCGACATGTTACAGATCTGTAATCTGTATCAATTCACTCTTGAAACGTCATTTGAAGGTATACATTGTAAATAAAAGCTACTGGCAAAAGATTGCAAATGTGGGTTATCTTCCACAATCAGGTGTTTATCTAACTGAAACTAATTGAAACTAACTGATCAAGATAGCTAATTATTATTAATAATGATCAGCAGTAGTCATCGATTTTATAAGTATTGAAAGGAATGAAGATATGGAGTGCAATTAGTCCTATCTGGACATGTGAATTGTGAAGTCGAGAAAAGAGGAACAGTTGAGAAAATAAGAACAGTTTTATGCACGTACAAAACATGTCTATATAGTTTTTATGACAAATGAAAAAAGATAAACCTTGCTGTACAGCAACGTAAAAATAATGTATTATAATAATTATTTCATTGTCCAACAACGAACTGGATCATAATAGGGCTAATGCTGAAGCTTTAATGTAATCATAATAATAATAATACATACATACATGCAATTTATATAGCGCCCCAAATATATAAAAATATTCAGCTGCACTTTACAGCCAAAGATTTTACAAAGCCTAAACTAAATAATAAAACTATACACACTATAAAGAAAAGCCTTAAAATTTTAAATTAAAAAAGTCAATATAAAATCGAGTTAGCAATGCGCAGGCAAAATTAAAATCTAATTCGATTTCTATATTCTAATTTAAAAGATGTGTCTTGAGCAAATTGTTAAATGTAATTATAGTATTGCAGCTTCTGGTATTCAGTGGAAGGCTGTTAGAGCAGCATGGGAAAAAGCACACATACCTAAGTTTTTTGTTTGTGTCCTAGGCACAAGAAGTAGATTTTTATTGCCAGATCTTAAGTTTCTGGATGGCGTGTAAACACTAATCAGTTCTGCAAGATAGCACGAGGCTTGACAATGTAAACATTTAAATACCAGCACAGCAATTTTCAATTTAATTCTAGATTGCACCGGAAGCCAGTGTATGGCCCGTAATGTTGGAGTTATGTGATCATACTTACACATATACACAATGCATGTAAAAACTTTAAAGTAACTCTATGGAAAAATAAGAGACCTCTAAAAAGGCTGACTTCAAAATTTAAGGTTTGCATGTCTTCAAATGAAATGCAATGCATTACCGACATTAAAGCAGATTAAGCGAGTGACCATTTTTACAATTTGGCCAATTAAAATGTTTGTAAAAAATAAATTAATTGCAAATTACATGACGATGGTGAATCCGCTTACACAGGCCATGTTCAACATTTGAAATTTTGATCCTGAGCTCAGTCTACTAGTAATTATTCGTTATTAACAATAGGCATAATGTTTAACAAAGCACTAATTTACGTTTATAAGTTACGAAGACAAGACCCAGCAAAGAACAGCTAAAATTGTGAACTTTCAGATTCTACTTGTATTGAAAATACTGAGTTACATTGGTTACCTTCGATATGATATCCCATAAGTAAACAAACTAAAAACACATTGTTACAGAAGCGAAAGCATAAGAGAATGGGGCTTGTCACAGTTCTAGCGATTGGTGATGATCGTGAAAAGGTCAAAGGTTAAGTGTACCAGACAACGCATTTGTGTACACAAAACAACACCTCCCAGCCTATGTTACTATAATAGTAACAGTTTTAACAGCTAGCTAGAACATTACCTAGTTCATTTTTTCTTGTTCACAAGCAAGATCCTTCTAGTAAGTCATTCTGCTTTCGTACACTTAACCTCTGACCTGCAGCAACTGTGCATGCATAAAATGAAACTATCAAAAGGTTTATTCGATGAAAGTGAAACTGAAAGGAAAGTGCAATGGCAAACCGAAACAAAAATTTCATTCCTCCAATTATTGCATTTTCTGTTCAGTTTCATTTTCGTTGAAATCTATTGTTTCATAGCCGAAACTCTGATAAATTTTGACACTATTTTTCTGCGATTTTAGTAATACATTATTTGTTCAGTTTACCTTTTGTTTTTTTTCCTATTTTTCCTAGCTGTTAAAAGCTGACCAAAAATCTTGGCTAAAATAGTTCAAATAAAGCAAGCATTTCCTCTAGTATGCATGTTAAAGCCAGCTTTTTATGGCAATGTGACATATCTTCAGTGGTGTGAACTAGTGATAGGCGATACCACTTTTTTCAAGTAAACATGACTACCGATTACTTTTAGGCGGTAATCGATTACTGAGATTGCTTGGCGGCATCTGTTTCAAAATACGAGCAGCTAACACAAACCTGTGCTCACGGTGCATGTTAAAACTTTACTGAAGTTGTTGAAGTTGATGCTGCATGAGTTTTGTTTCTGAAAGTGTTTATGTCCGCGATTTACACATGTTGAAAATTATTTCAGACACATTTTGCATTCAATTTTTTACAGTTCGTTTAGTATTAATTACTTAATAAAGTAATTGATACCAGAGAGTTGCGAAAAAGTAATCGATTACGCTCACCATGACTGTGAACTGGAAAGCTCCAAGGTGTCCAGGCACAATAAACCGAAATATGAAAGCGTAATTTGAACAAAACCAAGCTTATTACATGTTCAATTTTATAATTCATGAAATACAGGTGACAAAAATATTAACAAAATAAAATTTGTTTATTTTTTGGTGCAGCAAAGTAAGCAAACAAGCAAAAATAAATGTTTACTTATTTCAGTTTTTTTTAAGTTTTAATGAAAGTTGGTTTAGCGATTATGATTTCAGTTTGATTTCGATACGGCATCGGTTTCCTATGTTTCATAAATATCAGTTTTGGTTTTTGACTTCAGTTTTGGTAACATCCCTGATAAAAAGTACAAACACAACTCAAATGGTCTACAGCGTGGAACCTATTATAATGTTCATAATTTCAAGCTGATATCGAAGAATCACTTACTGTTATGAGCAAAAGACAAAAATTCTTGCTTGGAATACAGTCATCTATCTAAAGAGGCCAACTAAATGCATTTTTAATTCAACCAAACATTTCAACACACTTATAATTTCAAATTAATTTGTTATACCATTAACTGTTTTGCCAATTGACAGCCACAAGAACAATCATGGCTCCTAGATGCTATGATAGATCAACCCGCCCTAAAACTTAATTCTGGTCTAAACTAACTACTGAGTATTTATTAAACCCCAACTGATGCTAAAAAGCACAGTTTTCTATTTTGAAAAGTTTCAAACAATAATCGCGTTCACAATTAGTCATATTCAATTCAATTCAACTTTATTTTTCTCAATAATAGTCAAAATTCGACATGATTGTTTTGGCATTTCAGTGTAACTGAGGAGTAGCGAAAGACCTGTTGGTCACTTGATCAGCTGCCCCTTATTAAAAAAAATACAAGTTTACTTACAAGCGCAGAAAATTTTTTAGGTGATTATCATACAAAAAACATTACAGTATTAAAAATAAATTTGGAATTAGATTATACACTCAAGTAGCAGAAATGGTATTGTGTATGCCTAATCACTTAATCTAGTCAGAGTTTCAATAAGGCAACAAACTTAGTATTTCAAATACAACAAGAAACACAAATTCACATTTAAGGATGTGTTTTAACAAATTAACATTAACATTGTTTTATTTACGAAAGCTGCACTACTCCTAGTTCCATAGTTAACAGCCTCCAGACTCATACGTCAAGTGCTCGCTGCATTCAAACGACTTGTATGGATTATATGGTATTTTCAACTATTTTCATTTGTAAGTGAGTTATTCTATTGCTGCAATACATTAAAACTTTACTATTTCCACCGACTCAGACAAAACATCATAACTTACTCGATCGTAAACAATGTCGCACGCTATTGCCTTCAGATTTTCCATCGTGATCTCCCCAGCTATAGTGATTTGTCTCCAGTGAAGTCCTAGCTTCATGTCAAAAGTTCTTGAGCCTGATTCTAGTGCCATACTCTTCAAGTGAAAAAAGCTTAGAACAGAACACAAAATGCTCAACGCAACCCAAATATGGTCCAAAACATTATTGTTTAAATCGCGAACTTCAATCTGACATTAAAAGGTTAAAAGTTCTGTGAAATACAGTCAGTTGTTCATTGCGCATTTTTCTGAGACGTAACTTGCAGCTGCTTCTTCTTTTTTATTTGAAGGACGAAGTTGCCACCAGGTTAACAAATGCACAACGTGCCTTCCACTCGACCCAGTGCAGTAGTAGAACAAGAAAAAATTTTCAGTAACAAATACCCAATAATTTGATTACTTTACTAAATTTATATAATAAGTATAAATTATTGCAACAAGCTGCAAACGTTTGCGGTTTTTAAAAATGACAGTTCTAATAGCAATTTGTTATTTTCGCTGTAGACGGCAGACTAGATGCTACTAAACGGCAGCAATCAGAACAGAAGCAACAACGACATATTATGGTAAATCAAGATTAGCACTATGTTTCATTATTGCCTTTGGGATGATGCCATTATTATCTTTATAGTTTTATTGGTGCCGTTTCCATCATCATATCATAAAGCTGATAGTTGTCCAGACACAGCATTCCAATGCACTTTGGCTTCAAGTCTCCCCAATTTTTATTTTAGAAGCTAAATAGTTAAAGATTACTCACCATAGTTAAATAGTCTTAAAGAATATTTTTATTGACAAACAAAAGATAGTTATTTTATTAGTGTATTTAAAGAATTTGCAATAAGTTTACTTCAAGCTCTGTAAATAAATCACGAGTGCCTGTGCGGGCGAGTAGAGGATGGTTCCATAATTTCATTAGCCTAGGAGCACAAAAGGTCATGATGCGGCCCTGATAATTATGTAGTATATTATTATTATCTATAGTTCAACCGACTGTATTATTGAGACTGGATCCTGAACATTTCTTTATACAACATGACCTTATCTTCAGTATTATGTCAGATGCAGTGAGGTTCTTTTTGTGAGCACTTAACAAAACGATGTAGTCATAGTAGTAGTATGTGACTCATGACCATGTAGCTTTTCTTATTTTCAATAAGCGAGTTAACACTATTGCCAAGGCACTACTTACGTAACATGTCATTGTTGCCAGTAAAAGTAATCTGTATGAAGGTATACGTTTTGGTGTTTACAAACATGTCACAGCTACTGTTCTGTCATTGTCACAATCATCATCAATATAATGTCCTAACTCCTGAGTATTAGTTGTCTATATAATTATTAACCATAATCTTTTTTTGATCTTGGCTACATTGTTTTTATTTTCAGTAATTTATAACTGCAGGTAAATAAGACTTTTTTATATATGCTGGTCGGCAAACTCTAAAATATTCACACATGTATTTTTACTGTACAGCACAGCATGTGTTCTTTATCCTCCACGTCCTTTTGCAAACAGAGAGGTGCTCCTCTCTGGGTAGCTTATTCCACCTTCTAACTGAGGATTGATCCTTTGTACTATCAATTTTACATAGCAGTTGGCAATTAAAGCGGGGGTATTTGAAGTTTTGTATTGTTTTTGTTGCTGATTGCAATGCTTTAAGCAATGTTTGTCGCTCCTGATGTCGGATGTGTAGGGACTACGCTTTCATTATGATGAACAACTAGCTGGAGTAAATATGAAGAAATTTCACTTCATCAAGAAAGGAGTGCCACGATCTTCACATAACTATTCTGCTGTCAGTGTCATTAACACCTATTAATCTAAAATTAAACTTTGCATTTCTATTTGCTTCAATGGGTCAATATCACCAGAATAGTCTAGGGCGGAGTGGGCAAACTTGGAATTAGCGGCCAGCATTCTGCATCAGTCAAAGATTTCTTGTAATGCTATTTAATGTAATTCACGCGACAACAAATCTGCCGTCAAGACAGTTAAACAGCAGGTAATCCAGCAAAAGATCTACGCCAGTGGCTTGTCAACATCACTTCTGAGCTGATGTTTCTCTATGTTATTATTTTTATTTTAGAATTCTGCCTGCCTAATGTCTACATTAGATGTAATGCCTAATATGGGTTATTAATGATGATTATGAATATGAGAGTGGTAGCAGAAAGAACGTCCCGTGTTTTAGAATGTTTTTGAAAACAGTAGACTTTCTATAAAAAGTCCGGATCCTTTTACTTTAGTTGAACCTGTATGTTTATGTTATACGTAATACTGAAGCTGAGCTATGGACAACAAAATTAAGCAGCTGGGAATTGACGCTTTTCAAAGACGTCTCTATTGTTTTTATTTTTTTTATTTAATAATATATTTATTATTATGTGCACAAGATGCCAAGCCGCAAATGACCATTGGGGTACTCAAGAAGTAATTACTTGTTTAGAGCACATCTATAGAAAGTTGGGCCTCTTGCAGTTTAGACGTGTCCCCATGCAGCTACAACTGTCACGGCAATTCTTACCCTTCCGTAACCCTAACACCAAAAATGTTTTACAAGCCTAATGACTCGTTTTTAGGTAGGAATGTAGTATAACACTAATAGACATAGACACTTTATTTATCTCCTCATTTACACCAGAATACAAGTAGACTATTATTGCTATAGTTATTAAGTAAAAAGGATAAATTAGGCATAAAGGAAAGAGTTAGGGGGGTGCAGGAGAAAGGGTAGCGAAAGACCAATTGCTCATCAAGTCAGCTACCCTTCTCAGTTTAGTGTAACTTGTGAAAAAATTGTAGTGCTGCTAATTGAAAGGTGTAATATAATTATGAAGTAGGTTAAGAAAATCAACTGTTAACATAAATTTATGGGAGAAGAAATTAAACTTGAGAGCGAAATAACTAAATAGGCTATGCAACAAAGAAACATTAAAATAAAATGAGAAATATGAAATGATGATTAACAAAATATGTAAAGCATTTAACTAACCGATTAAAACATAAAACAAACTAGAAAAAAGTCAGACCAAAAGAAAAAAATAAAACATAAATAATAAATCAGTGAAGGAAACAAAATATGCATGATAAAATCAAACGTAATATAATGAAACAAAAATATGCAACAGTGTTTAATCAAATTATGTTAAGCATAATGATAAAGGACTTTGGAACGCAAGAACTAGTGCAGAAAAATAGAGTAAACAAAATATGTAATGAAATATAATAGTATGTGACTAAATAGACAATATGGCTCAAAATAATATAATAACTCTTAATGAGGTGGCAAATAAAAAATCATACTCTGTCAGTTGATGCAGAATTTATTCTGTTGTATTAATGGGTAGTTTCATGGTGATCAATTGCGAATTTGTGGAGCTTCAGAATGAGTTTCGAAAGAGAAACAAGCTACAAATAGTGCTGATAGAGGACGCCACTGGAGGGAAACACAGAATCTGCATAATTTCAGATGTTTAGGTAAGTCGGAAGCCGTGCGATACTTTCCAGTAAGTTCACACTTTTTTTTAGTAAACCATTGCTTGTCTCTATGCTGTGGTGCAGCATTGTAAATAAAATAAGTGCTTTCTTGAAAATCAGAAATGAAAATATTTTAGTAAAACTCCCAATCTTCGTTTGCTTTTGAACGCTAACACCAACTGCTAAATTTATTTTTTAAATAAAAAAAATTCAATTTATTTTTTTAAGTGTGAGGTAAATCGTTATACATCAGTGTGCAAACAAAAGATGCATCGTTCTGTTGGAGCTCTAGTTTCAGCGATATTTTTGATTTGGGCAATCTGGAAAAGCGTTAAAAAACCACTTAACGGCAAACTACCTGAAAATTGTTAGTTATCAAGTGGCGGAACAGAAAATGCAATGATGATTTGTATGATGTGTTAATGAAAAGCCCCTGGAGTCAAAGTCAAGCACTCAGTGCACTGATCGTTACACTACAGCTGTAGCTTGAATAATTTCACATTGTTTTTATCAGCGGACAGCCTACTTTTGTACTAAATATCAATTATTCACATTATCGCGAAACTGATGCATTTTGACGATACACGTATCATTACAAAGGGTATCACGATGCATCGATGTATCGTTACAGGCCTAGTGATGACAAGCTCTTGTCATTACAATTCCTATAACTTTTCTCTCCGCTCCGTTGAATATGATCAGTTTAATTATTTAAGCATTTTGGCGTTATCCATTACCTTTGTAGTATTTGATATGTTCATTCACAGATTACTTTATGATTACATTTCTAGCGAACAGTACAGGATGCATTGAAATGTCCCATATTTTCGCAATAGATTACAACGTGTCTTGATCATAAAATGACTGAGTGGTCTGGTTCCCTAAAATACTGAACTTCTTAATAATAGGTCCTTTGTTCAAATATGTGCTCATTTGAAAAGTACACTCATATCTCGGTTTGCCAGACCTTGCTGTTACGGATATCGGAAGAATTGGACAAAATCTGGACCGTTAAAAAATCCCGCATACTACGGACACAGTCCGTTGTTTCGAAAGCAGACCGCTAGTTGGCGTGCTCTTACTTTATTCACATCACTACATCAGTGTAACCAAGTGTATATTTCTATATATAAAAATGTAGAGTCAATTATGCAGAGTTATTTGAGTGAATTGCTGACAGTTTTTATATACTTTTGCATAGGAGCGGTCGATACTAGATGTTTTTGAGACAATTAGGCGATTGATTCTGCATCACCGTGAGTTT
Source organism: Tubiluchus corallicola (assembly GCA_030141605.1). Classification (NCBI taxonomy): domain Eukaryota; kingdom Metazoa; phylum Priapulida; class Priapulimorpha; order Priapulimorphida; family Tubiluchidae; genus Tubiluchus; species Tubiluchus corallicola. The sequence continues at coordinate 58,768 of JAQGDQ010000409.1, forward strand.
TATACACGGTACCTACTGTATTAGCTTAGTATCGGTAAATGAGGACAATCGGCAAATTCGGACCGACGTCTACCTGCTTTTGTCCAGGAAACCGAGATATGAGTGTAATGAGTTTGTTTTACCACTACGTAACATGTAATATTAATAAGATTATGTAATAATTTTAAAATTTAGATTATAATTCTTTAACTAACTCTTTACCGTTTTTAAGGAATAGAAGTACAATTCCTTGAATGTGCATAAATAGATAATCTATAACTATGGAGTCAAAAGTAGACAAATCCTTACTAGATATACAAGATGAAAGTGAAGATTACATGAGCAATTTTCTTTTTGAGGTAAGCATTCTTGAAAAATAAAGAATGTTTAATTAACTGGCTTGTTTGTGTTTAAGTTCTTCCGCTCTTTCGGTAATAGTCAGTGAAGTTATGTGATGTGTAAACTGCACTCTAAATGGATAAAGCAATGAAAAGCTTTTCTAAATGAGGCATAAAAAATTTTTGTGTGTTTTTAGTAGAACAAAGAGCCCATCTAGTTTGTTGACCAACTTTAATCAGAGTTTTTTGTTATGCACTTTGATGTGTGGAGTTTAGTATTTGCTATGTTACATTTGATATATAAATTTATACATAGAACCCAGAGCCGCGCCGTTTCAACTGAGTTCCAGCCGGTTTATTTCTACAGTCAACCTAGCCGATAAGAAACCCAGCTTTAGTCACGCCAACCGCTCAGTGATGGGAGTCGAGCTAACCGACATTTTTGCCGGCTGCGAAGATTTTTGCTCTTGAGATAATCACATGACACTGCAAATCACTAGTTGAAATGTGGCAAACACATTACGGATTCGCGGTCAAAGTGTGCGTGTGCTGGCAGAGATAACCAAACTTTAGAAATTTTTGAACAAGAAAGCTATTCAATTCAAAATTAAACACACAAACAGGCAATGTTGGACACACGTATGGGATCATTTTTTTGTTTTGGTATTGATTTTTCAGTAATCAAGATAAGACTCGGCAAGAGTTGGATTTAAATTATATTTACAATATATCCATTGTTTTTTTCATAATAATAAAAAAATGATCTCTAATGCATTATTTGAGTTTGTACATCAGCTTTTTTATGTGTTTAAGCAACACAAATTATTTGAAAAATTTGTCTCCATAATTTAACAGTTATCTAACAATTTGTCATTTATTAGTTAACAAAAATTCGTAGCTTTAGCTGATTTTTTCTTTAAACCAACTCAGCTGTAAAGTCAGGCAACCTGAACTGAGCTAGCTGATTTACTGAGTGGGCCAGCTGATGTAGTAGCAACTGACTCAGGTTCAGCCAAGCTAGCTGATTTACTGAGTGAGTCAGCTGTTGTAGTAGCAACTGTCTCAGCTTCAGCCGAGCTAGCTGATTTACTGTGTGAGTCAGCCAATGTAGTAGCAACTGACTTAGCTTCAGTCGAGCTAGCTGATTTACTGAGTGAGTCAGCTGTTGTAGTAGCAACTGACTCCGCTTCAGTCGAGCTAGCTGATTTATTGAGTGAGTCAGCTGTTGTAGTAGCAACTGACTCCGCTTCAGCCGAGCTAGCTGATTTACTGAGTGAGTCAGCTGATGTAGTAGCAGCTGACTCAGCTTCAGCCGAGCTAGTTGATTTACTATGTAAGTCAGCTGATGAAGTAGCAACTGACTCAGCTTCAGCCTTTATTTATACATCAATAAAAAGTAACAGCAAGATTATGTACAAAGGTTGTACCTACGACTGTGTGCTGTGGATGACACAAGAAACGAAATCCTTGATCAAGTCACTGCCTGTCATCACTTAATGCATCAATACTTATTTTAATCAGCTGTTCCTATTTTTTAGAAAAACTCGCTAAGCAGCCAGATATTCAGAGAACCTCAGTATGCTTTACTTACTCCAGAACCTGGATTCTGTCTCAAAACTAAAACTTCTGAGGGAAGAAAGATTTTCATCAACATTTGCCAGTCGTCAAATGTAAGAAGCTTGTTGTTGT